>VZRH01002146.1:1019776-1044201 GCA_013397555.1 Urocynchramus pylzowi
AAAAAAAAAAAAAAAAAAAAAAAAAAAAAAAAAAAAAAAAGTTATAGACTATTTAAAATCATTTTTATATTGGCAAATTCAGTTGCAAAGTTCCAATTTAATAGTCTTTATAATTTCAAATGTATTTATTTACTATGGCTATTTTTTTCTTTTTCCACTCTAAAAGCAGGGCAAGTGCTGTGAAAGCTCCTAGACACCATGAAGGCTAGTGCCAAGGCAAGTCATTGCCAGTCACAGTCCCAAAATCAAGGGCTGATACTGTGGACCTACTACATTAATATCCTGTAATATACTGTACCACCATTCACCTTCAGGACATCTAATATAAAACTTAAACCTGGTCAGTTATTATTTATTTAATTTAAAGGAAGAAACTAAAATGGCAGAGATGATAAAGGAATCTAAAAATTCTATTTACAACACTGTGACAAAAAACAGATTAGTTCTGTGGAGACAGGCAAATCCTTTTCAACTGTGGCTTAGCTCACATATCTGTAAAATAGAGACAATGTGACCTAGTAACTACATCGAGTTTCTTTGCTGCCAAGTCATATTCCTAACTGGTTCACTACCTTCAGCAAGTCACACCCATCTTGCAAAGCAACACTGAGATTGGTGACGTTTTAAAATCAGCCCATCAGTGAGATTTCTCAAAAAATATTTCAACTTCTGCAGAGAAGGGAAGATCTACCCCTACCAATCTCTCTGCAACTTCTGCCCTCCTGCAGATGCCCTCCTGCTCTGCACCCCCTTCTGAAAGCAACTTTGGGTTTTCAACTACATTTCTAGAGGCTGTCTTTAAGTCCTTCTCTTTGATACAACCACAGTTTTTTGCTGCACTCCAGTACCTGATTAAGAACTGTCAAAGTGCAGCTTTAGCTATAACAACTAAACTGAAGACCAGCAGCTTATGCCCAGGTATTATATTCTCAGAGATGCCAATGGGACCTGCAGATGAACAATTCTAACTGGGCACCAATTCAAGCCTTCTTCACCCTACATTGTAAAATTTTTTAATTATATTGCCCTGTAACAGCAGTAAAACCATAGCAGAGTGTGGTAATGTACTACTGTAGACTGCACCAAAGGACCATCTTCTTTACATGTTCTGCCTTCTGTCTCTGGCCTTTTGCACTAAGACAGCTTCATTACAGAAAAAAAACCCCCACATTCTGTTAAAGACTGCGGCATGGTTTTGCTTAATTAAAACCATTCAGAAATTGTTTTGCAATAGACTGATGATGGCTGTTCAAACCTTAGAGCTTGCTGCCAAATTTCAAAAGCCATTCAGATCCTTCACTGTAAGGAAATTATATATAGTCAGGCTTTTTTTCTCCCCAATCACTTATACTTGCATCCAGGGTTACCACACAAACTAAGGAAGACACAATTTCTCCATTAAATCTGCCACACCATTATTCCAAAGTACTGCAGAGAGTGAAGTGCATGACACTATTTTCTGTAGAAAAACATCAGTCTGATAAAAACCAAACATAAAAATAACAGGCAGTATACATGTTCTCACTGGAAATCCCCCACTTTCTCCTCCATGTTCCCTTCTTCCTTCTTTCTGACTCACTGGATAGCAGCTAAATCATTCCAGGAAGGAAGGGACAACTAACACATTTCCCTACATTTCCCTTGCAATTAAATGTGGTGTCAACACCTCTGAAGGGTACCTGCAACCCATGACACCAGGTGTGATTTTGTGTATTAATTAATCAGGGAAAAACAGAGCTACTTTGACTGGAGGTTAGCCAAAATGGTACATGTTGGTATAACCTAAGCTCTTAAAAAAAAAAAAAAATCCAAGCACACCACATTAAAAGCAAACAAACAAACAAAAAAAAAGACTCCACCACCCCACCCAACTTCTCCCCAGAATAGCTGGACAGAAAAAAAACCCAGCAAAACAGAACACTTTGCAAAAGGTACAATGCAAAACCAAAGCTCTCTAACAAGCTCAGGATGGGGAAGGACTGTTTGCTGATAATACTGGCAAATTTGAGGAGCAAGAATCTCTGCAGTGGACAAGAAGCTGAGGATGAACCACATAACAGCAGAGCTGCAAACTAATGCTCATTCAAAGCAAGTTGTTAGACCCAGTGTAGCTCAGAAGATGTTTCCTGTAAATATATTTTAGAAGCTCAAGTTTCCAATATTCAGCCTACAAACACAGGCAGCATGTTCTTTTTCTAGCAGACAGAAGGCAGAAAATACTGTGTGTCCTGCTGTGCTGGTTGATCTCCTTTGCTTTGGGGCAAATAAAATACTGCATTGTCTAAACTCTCTTGCAACTCTTGCAATACATTATTTCTTGGACTCTTTATTCATTCCCCATTTTGAAATACTAGTTTACAGGAATCATAAGAACATAAAGAAGATAAACTTACTTCTTTCTGAGCAAATCATTATTATGATCAATATGGCACCTCTTTTTGCAGTACTTACACAAGATGCTATCACCATTACACCAAAATATACCCTCCAGAAAAAGAGTAAACTTGCCTTGTCTTCATGTCACTTCCCCAGAATTACTTCAGATTCGCTTGCATTATGTATGCAACCTGTACTGTGCACATTATGTACACAACATTAAAATTTTATTTATTCTCAGCTCCTAGTTGTGAAGAAATAAAACACATGTCTGCAACTCTATCTATCACTTGGTTGCAGCAGTGCTTTATCATTCCTAATGCTAGGCTGTGTTCCTGAAGGAGTCACTTCTTGTCAGGCAGAAACACAGGTATAATTTACCTTGCACTTGATTTTTATGAAAAGAAAATCACAGAACACAGCAATACCTCCCCAGGTTGAACTCACAGAGTCAGAACCCAGAACCCAATTCCTCAACACTGTCAAATACACACCTCCACAAGGTCAGTCTAGATAAAGAGTGCAGTTCTGCAAAATGGGAAGTCAGGAAGAGAAGATTACAAAAGACAGTCTCAAGGTCAAAGTGGTTTGCACAAGTAGATCCTCTATTTCATATTCTATTTTACATACTAAAGAGAAGACATGGTTTGATTTCACAAGCATTACTGACCCAACCATCTGCTATGTGTTTATGCAAAAAGACGAGGTGACACCCAGGACCATGGAGCACCAACTGTGAACAATTTTGTAATAGTGTTGATAGTAAATTAATGGTGTCCAGTATCTTAAATTCTTACTCTCTTCTTTCATTTATTATATCATTGTCATAGTAAGACACATTTTACTTAGCTACCAAATGCCCACAATGCCTCTCTTATTTTTTATTGTGGGAGGCAATGTTTTCAAGCTAGGTAATATTTCACTGTAAAACTAAAAATCCAAGGAACAATGGTTGGAAAGTATCTTCGTGCAGTGAAACCAATAATTTTCTGAGGATGTTCAGTTTTACACAAATTCCCAAGATGTTGAGACATTAAGATGGGTTTTCCTTATGGCACTGACCTTGTAATGTTCATTTTATGAGCCCCCAAATGCAGCTTGATAGCTCATATAAATGGGAACACTGGGTACTCCAGCCATGAAACATACAGTACAATATAGAGAAATCCAGGCTGCATTATTAACTTTTCATATAAGTAGTCATGTTTACTGTGAAGGCTGATTTCCAGAAATGTGAATCACAAAGGAACAAAGGAAAAAATGCAAGTTCTAGGGAAATTTGGAAAGATGTCACACTTTCAAAAAATAAATGCTGCAAACTTTAACATTTTTCCTTCATCAGTTACCACAGCCCTCCCAAATGCCTATTTGACACATACCTTCTTAGTAATCTTTTAAATGTCTGCAAATGCTGCTAGTGAAAATAAAGCACTGTGCTAGGAAGAAAAAGCTCTCCCCATTTATCCTGGATGCCTTGCTCATGACTGGAAGGGGGATCAAATCTTCACACAAATTGAGTCAAATTACAAGAGTTCTTGTCTCCTACTTAGCACAAATATAACACCAGCTAAGCAGATCTTCTCTGGTAAGTGTTCTGTCCTCCATTTGTCTTTCTGCTAAATTTTACATAAAATTGCTATTTAAAGACACCCCTGGTTTTTAAAGAGACAATTCTTACCTGGGCCAAATTTTTTTCTAGATAAAAATAAAATCTTACTGGTGGCCCCTTGTCACATTTTGATTTTCCATGAAATTAAAGACTATGGTGATGTTTAGATATCTGAAATATAAATCCCACTAACAAGCACAGAAATGAACATGCAGTCCGTCTTGAAGTATTAGGAAATATTTGCATCCCCCCCCCCAANAAAAAGACAAAGCACTTACAAGGAAGTCAGAATGGAGACAACATGGGTGTTGAAGCCAAACCCCTCCCTTCCTCAGACACACACACACAGACATGGGCAGCCTTCCCTCACTTCCACACATAAAAGGAGCTGTTTCCTCACACTCTCCCTGTGCAAATGGAGGTTTATCCTTCCATGTGCCCACCCAGGCCCCTCCCACTGCTCTCTGTACCCTGGAGGTGCTCATCTCTTTCCACTATGCCCATAAACTCTGTCTCTCTTACTACATTCCAGCAAAATCTACCTTTCTTACTGTGTACCAGCAAAAGAGTAGTCACTTTTGCAAGCAACTTTCCTGTGTAAAATCAGTTTTCTGTGGAAGTGTCAGTGTTATAATATCATGTTCTCATCAGAATCTACAAAGCTATGGGACAATGATGAGAAATCTTCGTTATGCAGGCAAAACCACAAAGGCCACATTCTTCCCATTACTCACTACCTCCTGTTTACCAAAACACAACTGAAAGTCATTTATTTCTTTCAGGAGCAGAGAATAATTTGAGTAACTTCTCCCAGACACTCACATTTGAGAGAGAGTTAATGACAGAAAGAGCTCACTCAAGCCAGCTCAGTTGCATGCATTTTCATGTCATGTATTTAGAGTCATGATGCTAATATTTAATGACAGTAATACTTGTGACACAATCCTTTTCATACAAATCCACCATACTATCATACAGAGCTCAAAAGAGCTCTTCTTCCATGTTTTCCTGAAACAATAAAGGACACTGTTAACATGGCATTATTTATTTCATGTCCTTGTAGGTGTATTATACAAATCAACATTTTACCATTTTGCTCCATATATCCTCAGGAGAAGCCCTTCCAACTGCTTGACAGAAATAACACTGAAGCCTAAAAAAAAATAAATCTTATCCTGTAAAGTCAGGCCACTTCTGTCTATTTCTGAAATGAGACAGAGGAAATCTTTTATAGCAGTTTGTATTTCAGGAATCTGGGACTTATAATATATTCACCTATCACACACAGGAAAGTGGATGAAGTTATTGGCATTTAGTGCAATCCAGAATATTGCAGTGCTGTCTTTATTTTTTTTTTTTCCAACAGCTGCCTTGCTGCCCAAATAACCTCCATGCTCTGCTATTCAGCTCTGCCTGCAGCTGCTTTGTCATCTGGCACTATCAAGTATTTATCTAAAAAAAGTAAATTTGAATTAAGGATCACAAACCCAGTCTCTTTAAACTGTGCTTCACCTGAACATAGAGGGCCAATTCACAGTTATGTGAGACATCAAACCTACCATGGAGGTGCTGTTTATTGAAGCTCACACAGACAAGTCAGAGGTACTCTGCTACTTTAAAGGCAACGCATCAATTTGAAATGAAAACTAAGCTAATCCCAGATTTCTATATAAAATACAAGGACAATTCTGCACAAAAATAACATGCCATCATAATCCAGGCCATAACCTCATTTAACCAGAGTAAAATGACCTATCCTCATGCTTACACTGGCTCTGACTCTGGAGCACGACAGGGACTACAGTCATGAAGTCAAGTGAAAACCCCAACCCTGAAGGCAAATGAAAGGACCATCATTGTTATCCTCAGAGTATAGGCTGTACCATTCACTCTTTATTTAAACCAGCACAAGCTTCAAAATACACAAAGGTTTAAACAGACAAAAAATGAGACTGTGACTTTTTCTGCCTGATGCAAAAGCTCATGCAACACAATGAGGTGGGAGCCCCTCTAACAGTTCAGGCCTTCCAGGGCACCCAGGACATGTTCACACCTCCCTCTGTGTCCCCCTGCTTGAAATGCTCCAGGATTCAGTGAAGAGCTTTTCAGGACACATTACAAATAAAGATTTAACAACTCTTTCCCCTTCCTCTTTAAAACCAGGCAACAAATCTAATCCCTATAAGAAGACTTCTTCAAAAAACAGCAAAAGGGACCAAGGAGATGCCCTCTAGATGCTTACATTTATACAAGACCCCAAAAATAACTCATATAAAAATTGTCATCTCTAAAAATTACACAAATAAAAAGAGGAATTCTCCAACAAACAAGACGGTCCAGTACTGCAAATTGTGCTATTCATACTGCTCACATGCAAGGATTTTATTCTAATACAATTCCAATTTACATGGGTTTTTTCAAACATGCAAAAGAAGAAACAAAAACTTGTAAAAAAAACCCAACCCAAACAATTTTCTCCCTCCCTCCATTTCAAATTTCTCTTTGAAAACAGAAATGCTGTGCTGTTCTCTGACAAGGATGTACTACACAAACACCAAGATGCTGCTTTTTCATATACTGCAGAGTCCTTTCTCAGGAAGTCTAATGTCAAACAGCACATCACCACAGAAAACATGGCAACCATTTTTTTCTGGGGAAAAGATAGAAATCCTTATTCAGTGTATGAGCCATCTTTTACTCTGTGCAAAACTTAGCTTCTGACACAGCAGTGGTCCACTTTGGGTTGATCATTAGCTAAAACTGTAATACAATAAAAAAATATCACTCATATTAAAGATTACTCACATAAAGTAAATGAATTGCAATGACAAGACTGGATTTCCCCTAAGTTCTTCATCAGGCAAGGCTAGTTATAAATCATTGCTAATGCAGCTTTTGTGTAAAATAAGAGAGTAAGTGCTTCCTCCCACTAAAGAATTTTGGAGAAATGCTTTATTTTTTCTAGGGTCCTAATTTTTCTACGTACTACCCACAGCCACAGCTCTGTTTCCTGCAGCCATTTCCTGCTGTCACAGCAGGGAGAGGTAGAACAACATGCCCAAGGATGATGCCACTGTCTGTTTTGAAACTCCTGCTCAAGGACTGAGAGAGCAGAACATGTAAGAGATCAGAGTTAATCCAGCAGCTGCCAGGAAGGCTGACAAAGGGCTCAGAGTAACACAGTTAGAGCATGGCCACAAAAGAAGCCACCAAAAAAAAAGGAGGTGGTTTTACAAAGGAAGAAACAAATAAAGGACAGCCTTAACACCCCACCTGTTGTTTGGAACACAAGCAGCACAAGGGGCAAAAGGGAAGTGCTGAACCACATGAGCTTTGTGGCATTCAAGGCTTTCCTAGGTGGAAAACCTACCAAGGGGAAAGAATCCACACCCAAGCAGCTGAAGTGAGAATCAAAAAGGGGGCTTAAATTTCAGCAGGAAGTTCACAGAAGCTTCAGAGAATGCAAAAATAACAAAGCATGGCTCTGTAGTAATGCACAGATGAGAAAAACAGCTGTGATATCCTGTAGGTTAGGAACAGGAGGGGAGAACAGAGAGCTGGGATCTGTTTGGGTTTACAGAAAAGAAAGGCCAAGGATATAATGAACTCTCACAATTCAAGTCCTGCCAAAAGTACCAGTGAAATAATCCAAATAGCCTCTGCCACTTGTTACCTTTGCAGCCTAATACAATGCCATCTTAAGGTAACAAAAGCCAGCTTCCAGGGTGCCTAGAGAGCAGACTTTGACAAGCCCTGTTATACTTACTGCAAAATCCTCCGTAGAAGGATCAAATGCAGCTGGTTCCTTTGCACTTAACACAGATATAATGTACCTAAATGCATACTTAAAGGCAATTGTTTAAGCAAAATTCTGACACAATCTAAAATAACAGTAATTAAGATACAAATCAGTGGAAAAATTCAGACTGTAAAGAATGTTTTATTTCTACTTGTTTGGATTTGGGAGGAGAAGGAGACTGTCACATGCCAGAACTTTTTAGTGAACAGTCCCAAAACCAACCCTAACACTGTTTAAACTAGTTTACATTTATAATGCTGTAACATGAGAAATATTTAATATCAGAAACACAAGTCATTAAAATTAGTCAACAAAATTATTCCTCTGGGAGTTGGGCATCCATGACAGACATTGTTTTAAATGCTCCTCTCACACTGTAGTTTTCCAAATTGGATGTCACCAGAAGTATAAAGATACTACAAATGCACTAACAGACCCTACTTTCCATTTTGTTAATTAAAAAAACTAATGTATTATAAAAGCTAGACTAACACCAAATCTGGTTAATTCATAGCAATGAAAACACTGTACATCAGTAAATGCTATAAACTAGCAAACAGAAGAAGAACCTAAATTATGCTGTCATTTTTAAATGCTGTTACTACGGCACTGTATTTCTTTCAGAGAAGATGACAGTCGTCCCTTTTATGTAAATTCTACATGGAAATGAGTGGTAATTTCAAGTACCAGCAATCTAGGAAATGACCAGGTTTTGAAAATATCCTCGTTCCCTCATTCTGAAAACAAACACAAGTGATCTGGCTCCCTTATTACTGAAAGCAACTGCCAACCTCACTGTACTTTAAAAGGATACTGCTTTGCAAATACAAAATAAATGGGGGGAAAAAAGAGAAGAAAAGAAAAAAATAAATAAAGATAAATTCACTACTGCAGTTCAAAACCAAAATCACTAGCTTAGAAAATCTCTTGTGGGGAATATAGCAAATGCTCAAGACTCAGAGGATTCTACCTGAGCATAACAAGTGATACCAGTCTAATCTACATTAAAATTATAGCACTAAAGCGAGTAAAATAGCAGTAAAGCCACTACAAACATGTTATACCTACTCTGCATATGTCAACACTAACTAGAATGTCTCATTTTTTGCATATTACTAATTGTCAGTACACAACATATGTGCTTTTAGTGGCACAAGATGAAAATCACCCCAATATCTGGAAGTACCACTTAATAGTATTTGAAGAAACTGTTTACATCCAGGCACTGCACAGATCACATGCACAGTCCCAGCCTGAATGCTGAAGGCAAAACAACACAGTGACTATAAAGGTAAACAATTATTTTGCTACTTCTAATGCAACCACTTTTTTTGTTGTATTGACACAGAAATTCATTAAGCAAGAACCAGAGAACTGCAGCACTCTCCAAAGAACAGAGAGCTGCTTAAAAACTACTTGTTTCCCTTGCCCTACCATCTAGCAGCACTGTTTCTTCAAAAGAGGTCTTCTATCCTTAACATGGCTGCCATGCCTTACATAACATCAATGAATGAGAAAGTAGTTATTTTGTTTCCTAGGACGCACACTGCCCATTAGCCATATGATTCTCCATATGGCGCAGCAAACAGTCCAGACAAAGCTTTGCAGTAACGCAGCTCCAAAGATCAGCATCCTCTGAGAATAACAGCAACGGTAATTCAGACTTCACAAGCCCTAAATTCCCTTTGGTACATATTTAAATAAATAGGCATTCTTACCTTAAGAAAGCAATACTAACAATTATAGCAGTGCTCAGTAGAGCCTCCTCTGTTTCATCTGTGCTCGTAAAAATGAATCTTGGTGCAACTGTCTGCTGCAGCAGGTAATCAATAATATAACCTGCTTCTTCTGTTGCCAGAGCTGCTCCATCTGAGCGCTAGCTAACGTGAACACTGTCAGTGTGAGTCATAGCAGTGACTCAGAGCAGATGCAGAGCTGCAGGAGGAGTTTAAGTTTCAAGGCTCCGGCTCCCTGTCACACAGGCACTCACTGCCTGCCTGTGTCTCTGTGTGTGCCTGCAGACTGCCCCAGCTTGTTCTTGCAGCAGAAGTTGGATTTTATCCTCTGCATAATCTTGCAGAGTTGAGCAGTTTCAGTTTGTTTGTTTGTTTTGGGGGTTGGGTTTTCCCCCCCAGAACAGCAATTCTGCTTCTTCACTGCAAATATATTTCTCGGGAATGGAAAAGTTTGCTCTGCAGACCAAGTCAATACCATGGTATGGCAGGGGATGAGCTACTACAAGATACATGTGGGCTCACATACCTCATCAAGAATAGGGGCAGAACTCAAAAAAAAAAAAACCAGGAAAGACTAGAATGAAAGTACTGAACCTGGGCAACATCCATTTATTCATGACAACTTCACAGCAAAGTGTCTGATTTCATTAAGCACTCTGGGCACAGCAAATTTGGTCTCAAATTCAGTGAGATGAGAGAACTGTAGGAAGGACTGTAAGAAGGGATGCACACGAGCAGAAATGCTGTGTGCCTGACACCAGTTTAGCAGGGAAAAGAGCCTATAGGAAAAGAGAATAGCTGTATTATAAACAGTGCATTTGGGTTTAGGGTTGAGTTCTGGCAGCCACTCCCACAGGTATCCATCTCACCAGGCACTGATAACCTAGTCAAAGAAACATTGTGAACACGTATTTATTTCCCAGGCCTGCCAGACTCCCCACCATGAACAAGCAAGAACAGGCATCATGAAGCCCAAGTTAGGCACTTAATGTTGGACAGTTGATATGCACGGCTGTACTGATCCCACTTATTTCTGAGAGGCCCATTGTACAAAGCAGCTGCAGTATTTAACAGATTCGGCCTTCAAGAGAGATGAAGACATCTAGTACTGAGCCATCAGGTTAACTACATGGAAACAAATTACAGTGGGATGAATCAAGCAAGTATAGTCAAAAGATGCTGGCTGAAGGAACAATGCCACTAAAATGCATAGACCTGCTAAACAGCCACTCATATAAACATCCCAGATAGTCTGGGGGAAAAACACTTGGTTAATGTCAAAGCATTTACAGCTGAACATTTTTCCTCATACTTAGCAAATGTCCAGTTGGCTGTCACCCAGCAAAACAGATTTGTGTTGAGATTTCTCATGGAAAGACTAATATCAATGCATGACTTTCATGGGTCTGTGTGTTTTGTTATTTTAAAGAATTCCTTCTTTTTCAAAGCCCAGTAAAATGAAAGGTACCCCTGCCCATTCAATCCAAGTATGCGTGCAGCACTCTTCAGGATTGTATCTGGCTGTTAAAACTGCTGAACAAACTTTGTACTACTGACAGTGAATGTTTACTCCATGTATCTCAAAGCAGCCAAGAACACTGCCTTGGCAGGGATCAAGGGATGAGAAGGAATCAAGCTGAGCAAAACAATTCTTGAAGCACGGTCATGGAGACAGCATAAATGAGGGGGATACAGAATAGCTGGTATCTATGAAGATACACAGAATTAAATTCTTTCCCCTAAAACTGTTAGTATTCTATCACTTGGAAAATGTTCTGTTGAATCCCATCCTTTCCCACAATTTACTAACGACAGTGAATATTTGCTCCTGTTAAGCTTCCAAGGCTTTATTTTCATGTTTTAAATGCTTGAATAGGCAAGAGAATGCTAAGAACCACAGCATATCAGGGGGAAAAAAACCCCACAAAAAAATACAACAGCAGCAACAAAAAACCAAACCAAGACCCCTGGGATTTTAATCAGGAAAACTAACATGGTCCAAATGGCATCTATGACATAGGCAGAGAAAAAGACAAAACTGGATGATACTTCACATGTCTGGGGGTTTGGAGGACGGTAATTTTTTCTCTTGGGAGGCGGGGAGTTGTGTTTTTTATCTCCTTTAAAAAATATGGCATGCAATTGTATATCCACATTCAATTTTGTGCTGCCATCCAGCGAAGGGTGAAGATTTGGATCAAAGCTGACTCAAAGGAAAGAGCTGTTAAGGCCTCTAAGAGATAAAGCACACCAAGGGCCAGCTCCCACTGTGTAAAATGCATGTACTTGCCTCGGCTGCAAATGACCTCATCTACAAATCAGATGTGATTTAGCTGCTGTAGGCAGCAGTTTCCTGTTGTTTAATTGATCAGTCTTTTTTGCTGGACCTTCTGCAGTAGAAAGGGGTGGGGTCAGGGGTGGAAAAGTGAGAAAACTTGAAGGTTCTTACCCCAACAAAAGTGAACATACACAGATGTGGATGAAATCTTGACCAGAAATTTAGTACAGCCTACTGAACTAAATGAACTCACTGCTGCAAGAGATTCTGCATTAAGAGGCAGTGTAGACTATTAAACACTCTTTACAGTCTACAGATAACGTTTTTTCTGTCTTCACCTTTAGGCAACAAGCAAGCAAAGGCTTTTCTACAGTACCTATTCAGCATGGCAGTAGGCTCAAGAATCTTGTTCATCCTCATCACCTCCCTATCTCTAGGAATTAGTTTATTTGGAAATTTTTTTTTAAGTCATCATTAAGCCAGTGATAGTAGAAATGGTTTCCCACAGCCTATTCCAGATTGTCAGATTTCTTATTAACCTTTCTTATTAAGCTTTCTCATGAAAAAGCATTCAGTCCTTACTGAGAACACAAACTTTTAATCCTGTTTCTGAGCCTTATTCTTCTTAGGTTATAGTGTCTGGGGGTGGGGAGGGAATGGAGAGAAAAAAAAAAAAAAAAGCATTCATTTTCTTCAAGGACAGACCTGGCTCCTGATGCAGTAGGGCAACAGAAGCAGATTGAGGACCACTGTCAATATCCACAGTGCCTCCTTCCACCCTCACCCTTCTAGCTTTCCAGTCATCTTTCCAACAGCTACACTCTCTGCCGCATCCAAATGTTTTGTAATCTTGTTTTTCTGAGCCCTGTGTAAAGGTAAGAGTTCAGAGACACTAATTTTTGAGGAGCACTGACACCCATTTTCAAGAGGAAAAGCACAGCTAATTTCCTGAACGGGCTTATACTCCTTTTATCATTGATATGGGCATTAAAATACTTTCTAAAGTACCAGTGAGCAGTCACACATGGAAGTGAACACTATGCACACACACAGTAGAAGACACCCACTTCAAAAGGAGCATGTACTTTGAAAATACATATAGGCAAAAAGTTGGGAAGATAAATATTTTTTGCTTTATCTTACAAACACAGCTAACTGACTTGACACATGTCCACAGAAAAGAAAAATGCAGAAACTACATCTCAGTGTCTTGCTCATTAGACTATCAGACTTCCCTTTTGATGCATCTCACTAGCAGGCACCTTTCTTCCATCTAATTACCTTTCACTGGTATTTTGATATGCCATGACAAAAGCACTGTTTGCTTCTCAGGAAAATTAAGACTCCTGCTGGGAAAAGTGTCAGAACCAGAATCTTTACTCTGCACAGACAATGAACGGAGGAAGCCACACATGAAAGCAGATCTTTAGTGATTGGGTATGGGGGGGAGGGAAAAGGATATACACTTACCACCATTATCTCAAGGTTTCTGAAGATAAATAACAGGACACAGTGCAGCAATTGAACTTTTTACCTTCACTACATCATCCACCACTCAGTAGCATCTTGCAGTCCTCTCTAAAAAGCAGTTAGCAAAGCAACCCACAAGAGGCTGTGAGAAACCATTTCTTGCACATGAGTACATCTCTTCACTGAGACCACCTCCTCAAGCTACTGCTATAGCTGTGACCCACGTAAAATGTATTTTTTATTACTCCCTAACAATCCAAAGCTACATAGACTGCAATGGGAATAGACAACAAAGTTACAAGCTGTCGGTAACACACTGCATGCAGATCTGGGAGGGAAGCACTTCTGCAAATCCTGTGAAAATGCAAAAGACAACCTAAATGCCCATTTCCTCTTAATTATCTTTTCTCACCAGATGAAACAACAAACTGCAAAGACTAAGATCAGAGAAATCAGCCAAAACAAGACAAGGACAATATACCTCATAGCAACAAAGACGTACTGACCAGATGAGAGACTGGTTTACAGACACTGCTGTGGCTCCTGCATATACAGACAACGATACATTGCAAAGGCTTGCTTGGGTAAGGAGGACTCTCCAGATTGCTCTTGATGTCAGCACAGTGTCAGCTGATCTTTTGGCAGCTGGCCTGCTCACATCTATGCACTTCTGCTCTCTTTTTCTCTCTAATGCTAACATCTGCCCATGTTTTGCATTGACAGAAAAGGTCAGCAAAACCCTAATGACACATTAAACCTGATAATCAAGCAATGCAGTATTTGCAATTACTGTGTGCCCGCTTTCATTCCCCTGGTATTTAGAACTCAGTTTTTTCCTAAAAAATCCCAACATAGGGCAAGTGCAGAAGAATCCATAATCTCAAATCTCACATACGTGCCATAAATTCAGTTTGGATAACAGAGAAAGTATGTCAGAACACACCCAGTCTCCCCAGGCTTCCAAGAACATTAAAATCTGTTCTATCAATACAGACACAAATTCCTTATTCCAAACAATCTTTATTTCTCTATACAATGCACAACTACCCCTCTGTTGCAAACCAGCATGCTTATTTTCTACACTCATACAATCACTTCAATTGAATATTGATCTGAGAATCCTAAGAAAAGAGACACCCAAACAGGCATAAACTCATTTTGAGGCAAGCCTGACTTAAACATCACAGTTCTTCACATTGTCTAACAAAATTCTATCCTCTGATGGATATTTTCTAAATCCACACATTTTGCTCATTCAATATACTCTAAACACTTTCAAACTGAAGTTTTTCCTGTTGTCTCCACAATGGAGGACTTGCAGATCTCATGCTGGTGACCTGTGACTGATAGATTCTTCAAATGCCTCAGAAACAACAATTGTCAGTGCTGGAGAAAGTGGATGCAAAGACTTATTGTTTTCCCAGTACCATCTGCTGCACTGGGGAGAACAAATCAAAACCCTGTAAGACTGAATGCAAAGCTGGACATTTTTGATGACTATTTCCTGCAGTATTTGTTATAAAATTTACTCCTCATTTCTCCTCATGAAGAAAGAGCAGCTGTAATGAGATATTTCTGTGGTTGCACGACAGATTTCTAATGCTTTGTTCTGTCTTCCCAACTCATCTGCAGTCTTTTGCAAGTTAACCAGTCCCTATTTCCAGGAGGGAAATCATCCTTCAATAGGTTCTTAATTAGTAAGGCCATGAAAAGTAACTGCCTATCTAGACATGCTTACTGGCCTCATTCTCTTACTTCTACTTTTGGCATTCTTTGCCTCCATTGTGCAAAACAAAAAGGTCTTGCTCTTAGTACAGTAATGCTAAGAGGGTCCCCAAATGTATGTTGATCATTAAAAAAAAAAAAAAATTAAAGGCCGTGGGGTTAAACCATTTTTCTTCCTTCTCAAAATTCTTTATTCCTTCTTTCAAAAGAAGAAATTATTAGAAATATTAGAAAACAATCTAATCATAAAGAGTTATCTGCAAGCTCACAACTTTGAAGTCATTATATATTTGTGGTACACAGGGAATTATTCTCCAGATTAATGCCCCCAAATAATCAATGGGACCTCTCAAAGACTAAGGTACTGTACCCATTGAGGTGTGCATCCAGAGGGGAGCCCAAGGTGGAAAAGCTTATTAAAAGTGTTGATAATGGAAGTGTTTCTTTCATGATTAATTTAAATTTTGACATTCAGAACTTAATTGATTTGAGATCATTTGGGATTTTTCCTAAAATTAGGTCACAGAAAAAGCTCACTAAAAGTAGCACTGGGGTGTTCCTAATGGGATTTCAAAAAATCTTTATGTCAAAGGCTACATGTCTTATTCTAAGAACAGTCAACTCCAAATCAGCAAACCTACAGAGACAGTAAAAGTAGGCAAGTAATAATGATTTTAAAAAAGAATCTATTCAGAATCTCCTTATTAAATTACCCATATTCTTTTCTTGCAGGTACATAAAAATACAGATCCCAAAGACACCCACCAGTTATGACATCTTTTTCCATGTATTTGTTGGAAGAGTAGGTGATATATCAGCGCTGTGATGGGTTTCTGCTTTTCTTTTCAATGAGCTTCATTTGTTTACATATAATCCATAAACATGCATTAATATATTGCCATATGTTTACATTATTTTCACTTTCTAGGGAAATAAAAGGTCTCTGGAATGGGATGGCTTGATGACTAAGGTGAGACCAGAGATTACAGATGTTTGCATCATACAGTGTTTTGGGAAAAGATCAAGTCCTTGAATTTTATTTAAACATACAACCTCTTGTTTATATTTAAACTGCACCAATCTGAACTGGCAAGATTACTGGCATCACCTTTTTATATCACAAAGACAATAAAACAAATATTTTTTATCAACCCGCTCTCTCCCATTTCCACCTTCTTCTAATTCTGTGATGCACTTCAGCTCTTTGGAATTGATGGCTGCTCCTGCACCTGCCTGATGATGGTCACAGCCTACAGGTCCTGCCACTCTGCACCCCTGGGAGCTGCAGCTGTCCTTTCCAACCTGGCTGGGCCACAGAACCAAGGTTTCCTTCACACACAGATTAGTCTGGTGAAAAGGATAGATCTGTTGGCATGCATTTTGCATCTTAGACAACTTAGAATACAGAAAAAGCATGCACCTGGAGATGAAGTCACGTTATCATTACTTGCTCTCTAGATTACCACACAGCTTTTGATTACCAAACCAGAGAAAGGCTGGTTTTCCTTCCCTCAGCTAATTTCAGGTGTTTCTGGGGGGCAAGGTGTGGGACTGGATGGCTGTGTCATCTTGTTTTGGGTTATTTTCAAATGGAAGAATGAAGCAGATTGAGTTTGAGACTCAGAGGCACAAGTTTCTAGGGCCCACCTCACTGAGCTGGTAATGATTTTATTCATTACTTGCCTGACATTTTGCAAAAAGTCTTGGGAACTGAATCTTAAGCTCTAATTAGTGCATTTAATATTGGACAAGCTTTCTTTAGGGTATTGTTAAGTAATTCTGGGATAATGCTTAGTTTTGGAAGGAAGATATCCATTTATCTCCCATCCAAATCTTGTGAAGTTGGCTCTAGTCAATGCAGAACACTTCAAAGAACTATTTAATAAATGAAAGTCACATTCCTAGAAAGGTGCACGCCAAACTACATTCACTTTTGCAAGTTGAGGATTTCAAAAACTCATTAAATCATTTTAGAGACAAAGAAGACTAACAGAAAAAAAACTGGCTATAAACACAAAACCACCAGTACAAGTCAGCAAGAGCCACAAAGACAGGTAGTATGAAAACTCTTCATCAATTGCTATATTCCAAAATACCATTAATTCTCTATTAATTTCTCTTGGGAAAAACAATTCTAATAACCCTCCATGCAAGGCCTTCTGAAGCAGACTGCAGTGCATTAACATTTGCTGATTATATGAACAGTAAACAGAGACAGCAAGCTGAGCAAAGAGGAAGAGCACAGAGCATGGAAACTACGTGATCCCCACCCATAACTGTGAAAGGACTCTTAAAATACACAGGCAGTAGTTCAATTCTACAGCTGTAGTTAAGATGGAAAAGGAAACAGAAACATTTAAATGACAGACAAGTAAAAGCTATCCTCACATTAAACCAGTTTCAAAAGTATAGGTGTCTCTTTTTTTTTTACAGTGGGTCTAAAACAGGGTAATATTTAAGCAGCACCTGTTTTGGGCAGAGTTTCTAAATAATCTGCCTGTTTTAGGAATCCATATAATAGACTGAAACCACACAAATACTGGCTAAACACTATTTCAAAAGAACTTGATGCTTTGTCAGCTTCATATAAATAAGCTAAAAATTTATTTTTATAGACTATAATAGGTAGTCAACACAAGTCTTTTTCTTCTACAAAAATAGAGCAAATTTCTTCAACCTGCTCTCTCCTCCCAAGAAAGAAACTGAAGCAATCAGCATGAAACTGGTAGCAATCAGCACCTATATAAGAAAGTGAAAAGGAAATAATAATTTTTTACTTGCATAGAAAAGAAATCCACACAGGAAAGCAACATATTTTTGGTATCTTACTTCTGATCTTTTAGTTTGCTTGCTTTTAAGAGAAGCCTTTTCAGGTCTATTACTCCAGCATGCAAACTCCTGTAATTTAGATACTAAAAAGATTAAATAGTTAGAGTTAAGTTTTTCATTGAAAAATGTCCCATTAAGGAAAAAAAAAAGGAAAGGAAAAAGTGAGAACTCAAAATACTTTATTAAAGAAACAAATCTATTTATTCCTCCTACAGATGCAGCCTGCTAAGCAGGAATAAAGGAATATTTAAGTACAGAAGCTAAAAAGTCATGCCATAAATTTCTGCAATGCCTTTCATCACTTCAATAGGTTGAAAATTACTACAATTCATGCTACCCCTTATATGTAATGTGGAAGATGAATAGACTACATTAACAAGAATGTCCAGGAGAGTCAGAAAATGCACTGCATTCTCTAC
The DNA here is from genome assembly GCA_013397555.1 of Urocynchramus pylzowi. NCBI lineage: Eukaryota > Metazoa > Chordata > Aves > Passeriformes > Fringillidae > Urocynchramus > Urocynchramus pylzowi. Next base: position 1,038,018 of record VZRH01002146.1, read on the forward strand.
TTTCTCAGCAAGAAGACAGGCAGAGTGCAATTCAGAGCACCTAGGCTAGGCAGGAGCTGTGTTGCTAACTTAGATTCTGTCAGGAATCACCTCTATAAAGGCAATTGCTTCCCTCTAAAACCACAGAGGGGATGAAGTCTGCTGGTGCTAATAAGCCCCAATCAGGCCTAGCAGCAAATAAAAAATTCTGCAGAAGATATACAGAAATAAAAAATTCCGCAGAAGATCTACAGAAATGCTGCAGTGGATTAAGTCAAATAGCTATCCAGTAGGAGCAGAGCTCAAAATAGAACATGGATGGGAAGAATCCCTGATGAGATTTTCTACAAGATAATATAAGAAACTGAGGAAATGTCAGAGCAGGGGAATGAAGACTCTCAGCAAGGCAAAGATCAGTGTTACCATCAACAGGATACACACCAACCTGAGAGCAGTTCTTAGCATATGGTCTTGAAAGGAGAGAAGTCAATAGCACTGTGGTGGCTCACTAATTGGCCAAACTGGTTTAGAGAGCAGGAAAGGGAGAAGTGATGGCAAAAGTGCACAGCAAGTCATCTTAGGGGGAAGTGTGGCAGGGCAGGAAAAACAGCACAGTTAACTCTGATGGAGAAAGATGCAAAGAGGTGGATTCAGGACAGGAGGAACTCAGGCAGAGACAGGCACACATTTCCTCAGGCAAGAGTGAGCTGACTGATTGACAGGCTGCTCAGAATAAAGAGAGATGCTTGGGGAAGCTGTGACAGTAAAGGGAGAGAGAGGAGACAAAAGGACCTGGGAAGAGATCATCAGGAAAGCTTCACAGAAGTCTTATTTGGCAACAAAAACAATGTTTGTTAATTCTCTGTGGAAAAAGACCCAAACTTTTTCAGGTCTCTCTCTCGTTTTGAATTTAAGCAGAAGAGTTTTAAGGCTGTACATAAAACTTTGCTGTAGTTAATTATGCTCCTTGACAGCATCAAGGCCTCTTCCACTGACACAGCTGTATAGAGCTCTATAGGTTTCAGTCTGGAAAAAGGTCCAATTAAAATTTCCAATGAACATAACACTCCCTGAAAGTTTGGGTGTGACTATCAGGAAACCAAGTGAGACACTAAATCAATAAAGCTTTATTTAGTCAGAGGCTTCAAAAGTAACTCCCTTCCTTGTTCAAGGGGACTAACCATTTACCATGAGGTAACAACTTACATCAAAGCAGTGCCACTTCACATGAAGTATTTAAGGTCTGTTTAGCCTCTTTAATGCAATAAAGGCAATAATACTGAATAAAGGGAAAGCAGTATCATGCAAGTTCACAGTGCTTCAATCAGGAACTCCTGGCTGGGCATTAAGCAATCCTCAAAGGTTTGGCTCCTGAAGCTGCAATATGGAGTTATACAAGTTCCCCAGGATTTCTGAGCATGCTGGAGCACAGTTACATAAACCACATGACAGGCCGAGCTTGGATGCTGTTTTGGACCACCCATCCTTGAAACTCCTGGCCTTTTGGCTGGTGACAGAAGTACCCCTTTATTGTCAGCACAGCTTTCTCCAAGTCTCGCTTTGCAGATTGGCATAAGTGCCATTTTTCAGAATTGTATGGTACCAACAAAAAAGCCAACAAAAGAAAAATATGTAACTCTAGAAGAACTGCTGTGCAGAGCCTCCACATGATATTCTACTGCGTGGGCTTCAGGCCTGGAAAGGTACTGTGGCAGGTGTGGCCTCTAGCACTGCAGAAGCTTCTTAGAAAGAAGGAAAAAATGGTACTGCAAGTTTAATCTTTCTATGATACTCTGCTATCAACATCCTGAAATCTGTAACAAAGCTCTTCCTACCAGTTACCTTTCATTGTCCTCTTTAAGTCCACACACTAGTTTTTGTACTTCAAGCAGCTAGTTAGTACAGGGTCTTCTTGAAGAGCTGGATGTCAAATACAGGAGGGAAGGGTAACTAACAGGATTGCTTTTTTACCTCTTGGAAGTTGTGAGGGCTGCTCATCCTTTTTCCTCCAAAAACTGCTCTCATCAGTTTTCATCACTACCTCTGCTACTCACCAGTTTTCTCTAAGTACAATGAACTCTGAAGGAAGGTGTTGAAAAGGTAGATACATAGTGATACAGGCAGTACTATGGTACTCCAGTCTCAGCCTAGTTTCCAGAAACTAAAGACATTAACAGCTGAACTACAGGACAAACCTGGCTAAAATGCAGCACGGTGGAGAATAACAGCACCAGCAAAATGAAATACTGTCTTTAGCTCACAGAACACTCAACATACCCCAATCTGTGTATCAAAGCAGACCAACCCTAGTTTTTCAAAATAACATAAAATTAATCCCAGCAAGACATGGGGGATAGCATCCTTAGTATTCAATTTGGGAGAAAAACTAAGAGCAGCTGGTGCAGAGCAGCAAGTCTCCAAGCTAATCTCTAAACTGTTATCAAGTCCCAGAGTGCTCCTACTATCATCTGCAAGCATAAAAATGAGACAATTCAGGAAATTACTGTTAGTCCTTTTTCTCTTTCCTCAGTCTTTCAAGCCTGAGAACAAACAATTTTAATAAGAAAGTAAAATAAAAAAGAAAAAAAAAGACAAAATAATTTTTCATATAAGTAATTAGACTGGTAGGTCTTATTTTAGACAGACATTACCCAGTTAAACATCCAAAAAAATTTTCCATGTCCTAGGCATTTTTTATCCCGTTGCCTGTTTGAACAAACACAATATAATCTATTTTTGCACTGTACAATTGCCATGGGAGATGTGAGATGAGACTGGTACTCTTGGGGCTAATTAAAGGTAATGTCAACACTTATGCAAACATGCACCATAACCAAGCACTTACCTTTCTTTGCAGGTGAAAACACAAAATTAGTCAGCTAGTTTTTGTAGCAATATTGCTCTATTTCCTCAAGTCTATCTGCTTTGTCACCCTTCAAATTATTAAAACAGTGCTGCCACAAAATCATTCAGAGTGAATTATCTGCTTGAAAAATATCCCTACAGACAGGTGTAATTTTTAAAAGTTAAAGCAGGAACAGTTTTCTCCTGGCATTCTTTTAAGCAATATAAAATTTGTACCATAGAAGTAACTCTTGTATTTATGAGAAATCCTTTAATATATTTCTCAAAAAATGTCACTTAGAACATGAAGCTACATAGATAATAAAACCTGAATCTCTTTAGGATAAGTTCAGCAAATACTTTAAGAGGACAGTATAGAGGTAAAGGCCTCCCCTTCTTACTGCACATACTCATCCACATCTGGCTCAATGCTGCACGGAGAGACTGAAGATCAAACCAAGGAAAGGCATGTTTTGCAAAGAAAACTAAGGCAGAAAAACATTTTAGGATTAAACTACAGTGAGAAGCATAAGGTAGACAAGATACACCCTCTGTTATTATGCTGCCCCAAGGCTGGGGCACAGTCAGAAGTTTTAAAGCACCTATGGATGTATATAGTGTATCAGAAATTATAAACTCTGTGATATTCAATGTTTTCCCCAAAGGTCCAATTGCTAACATAGCAAGATTAGGCAAAAGTCTCAGATCTGACTCCTAAAATTAAGTGGCCATCGCTGCAGATATCTACTCTTTTGTGTTTTAGCGGAAGGAACTTTAAAAACCTGAACCACAAAAGTTTAAGTGCAAGAACACTATTAGAAGGACTTCCACCTCAGGGTTATTTGAAACCTCATCCATGTTTACAACTAGCTTGAATAGTGAGTTTTGACCACTGGCAAGGTAGATGCACCCAAATACAGTTGCTTGGACTGGAAGACTGCAGAAATATTTAGACCAGGTTCAAGTAGCAAAAGAAGGATGCATGTTGACACAAAAGACAAAAAAAAGTAAGCTGGTTCCCTCCATATGGACAGTACTTTTCTCTCAAAAGAACAGCACCAATGTGAGACTTTCCCCTAAAAAGACAAAGGCATCTTCTGTCCATTGCTACATTACAAGGTACTCTCTACTCAGTTATGCCTTCCCTATGCCTCTGTATCCATACATCCACAAGCAAAGCAGCAAAGGCACTCCTCTTCTCCCTCTAGTAACTCCTTTCAATTTGTATTTTAAAAATGCTCAAGGACAAAACAGCTTTCCCTATGGTTATAGGTAATTTCTTTAACAGAAGTTATTCAAAATACCAACTCCAGTCAGATAACTAACTTCCTGTTCTGCAAGTAACTTCACCAATGCCAGTGCAACTTACTCAGCACAAGAAAGACACCAAGGCTCGACTTCAAGCTGTTTTCAATATCTAGGACTGGGTGACAAACAGGAAGAAGTCAGTTTCCCAAGGCGTGAGTTTTGTGCCTGTGAACACAGGAAGAGCAGAAAGCCAAAGCATTATCAGTCATGAGTGTCTCAGATGTCTTGTGCAAACCTGTCCCCTTTAGAACTAAAACTGCTGGGAAGCACTGATCAATAACTACATGTAACTCTCAATTGCTTCCCTTTGTGTAAGGCTGAAGTATTCCATCTGGCAGTGAATAAAAAATGTCAGGGAATCTGTGGGGACATAAGCACATCCAAAGGAGAGATCAGCAAAACCTAACACATCTGTGATTCACATTTTTGGGGGATTTTGATAGGTATAAGCAAAAGTGACAGCAAAACATCTACTCTAAAGTGTAAACTTGACAAACCCTTCTTAGCAACCATTTTCTTGTTTCATGCTTAATACAGAAAACCACTTCAAGTATTCTAGTGATACAATTAAAAGCACTAAGAAAATGGAAGTATTTAACTTTGCAGAGACCTCAGGTTCCTCTGACTAAATCTGTTGCCTTCAAATAGCAATCTCCAAGTTTCAAATGAAATCTTTTGGTGCTTTAGACTTCATTTTGCCTCTGGCTCACAACTGCTATCCCCATAACCCTTCAGCAGAATGAACTAATAGATCATATAATTTTTCACCTCTTTGCTACAAGACATTCTAACATGCCTACCTGTAGAGGTCCCAGCAAGTCAGTTCAACCTAGACTGGTGTTAGTTACACCAGTAAAACTCAGAAAAAACAGTCTGAGCCAGCCCTTCACTCCCATCCTACTTCCAACAGCAGGTTCATGTCTCTCAGCATTCAGACAACTGGGCTGAAGCCCAGACAAATATAAGTGCACTTACAAAAGTTTTGACAAAAACACTAGTGCTGATGCAAACAAGCACATCCTGTTTCAGCTCATTTCCACCAGTTACCTAGAAAACTCTTAACTTTGCTTAAAGTATGTTTAATTACATTAATTAGTCATTTCTCAGTTACAAAGGTTTGCAAAGTAGAAAGGAGACAGCAGTTAAAGCTGTCCTTTTCTGTTCCTCAAAGAAGCAACAGGCAGCCACCTGAACTCACACCTGTAAGAGCTAAACCTTTCATGTTTTGTTGATGAACCAGATCATGACATCATTCATTTAAAAGGAATGACTTTTTTTCATCTAAAACTATTAGATACTATTAGAGCTATTAGTTCTAGTAGTATTTCTGTTTTCTGTATATTGCTTACTATCTTTCCTCATGTCAGCTTGTCCTATTTCTCCTGCTACAAAAATGTAGCAGGAGATGTTTTTTTCTTTCTATGATTCTATGATCTATCTCCAGGCTGTATGACTTCCACAGAAGTAAAGGTTTGGTCCAACACCCACTGATGTCAGAGGAAGAGACAAGTCAGACCATAAAGACAGGAAAAAAGCCAGAATGTAAAAGGTCTGTTGTGACCAATTTAGTGTCTGGCTTTCGCAGTTTTTAATGACACCAAGTGCCAAGAACAAAGCCTTTCTCAGCTGGAGTCCTGGCAGATATCATAAGCAAAGATGATGGGTTTGTGTTGCACTTCATTCTCAGTGTACTTATCATCATGAACTCCATTTGCACACTGCAATCTATTCATTCTCCTGCAACAGAATAGAACTTGAAATTATTTTTTAAAGGGGAAAAAAATCCCAAACCTCAGAAAAATATTACATCTTTTCATCCTATCTTCCATTACCTACAAAAGTTTCTGTTGACCATAGTTACCTGAATACACACTCTGTACAGCCAAATTTAAGAGTTCCTCTGTATATGGAACTGACATGCATATGTAAGTTTGCATATTTGCAGATATTTCTCACCTACAGAGATGTAGACAAACACCTTTTTTGGAGCAGAAAATCATCTACAGATGTCTCACATCTCTCTGTGTCCATGTTATATATATATATATATATA
>VZRH01002146.1:1044265-1057887 GCA_013397555.1 Urocynchramus pylzowi
TATATATATATATTTATATATATATTTATATATTGCCAAAAAAAAAAAGTATGTTCAAATAATTTTATCTTAAGCAAATCTGTCATTATTAGGTCAAATTGAAAGAGAAAGTGGCCAATATGTCAAAAAGGAAAAAAACCCATAATATTTTCATTGGCCTTTGCATTATTTTTGAGAGCTCCTGAATAACACACTGTGTAAGAGACAGCTACCAATTGTATTCTATTTCTCTGAAATTAAAAGCCAATTTCAAGGGTAGCAACAACTCTGCTCAGCAAAATAATTTACCATCACGAGTTGTTTCCATTTTTAGACTTTGTTTTCCTTAAGCAATAAGGAAGCACTAGTTTTAATTTCTCAAGCATTAAGAAAATTCTTCATCTCAAAGTCTATGTTCACCCTGCCTGGGAAAGAACACATACTTTTTTCCAAAGCAACATCATTATTGATTGCACTGTAACAACCAGCAACTGCATTACACTGAGATGTGAATCTCTCTGGGTTCTGTCCAATCATGGCCACTCACCCCTTTTACCAGTGATTCCTTGGACAGAACCAGTGACAACAAAGGAAAGCAAAGACTGCAGATTCTAAACCAGATGGTGACTTGTACCAAAACATAAACAAAACCACCCCAAAACCCGAAGAACTATTTGTGAAGTTTCTGCTTGTACTGTTTCTTGGGATATTCTAAAAGGACTGGAACTCTCAGCAGTCAACAGCCACATTTAGCCTTCTATGTCACCCTCCTGTGAGTCGTGTTGCATTTTTCCCCCACGATGCAAGTAGCCGTAAATAGATGTGGGAATCCAAAAATATGAAATCAGTTTTGTGGGATTTGTTTTCTTTACTTAAAAAGGGATGATGGTTGAAAGAAAGAAAGAAAGAAAAAAATCACATCATACAGTGCAATACATTTAATTACATTTAGAATTGTCTAGGGAAAAGAAAGATCTGAGCAAATTCACCATCTGAAATAAAACCCATAGTTTTACAGCACACCAAAATAAAAACACACAGAAATACAGAACTTTCCCAAAGTCAGAGTACAGGATGTATGTTTACTTAACACAGCAGCAATCACTGTACACAACAGACATTACCATCATGTCTAATTAATAGATATCATAGCATGGCAGTCCAGATCCCAGCTACAAAGTACTATGGGGAACAAAATACATGAGAAGTTTCTTCTCCTACATGTCCAAAAACATAAAAATGGCTCTACCTAAGCTACACCACAGCAGTTCCCTTGTTGCCCTGTCCTGGCCCATTTGTGCTGGTAAAATCTATCTTTTGCAATCACATCTACTTAACCACTGCTAATGACTCACAGAAGCACATTAGTAAAGTGGGATTTATGCCATTGGTTTTTTTTTCAGTCAAGACTAATTAAAGTGATTTGGCAATACTGCAAACATAATTCAGCATCTCTGGCACTGTTTAGAAAACTGTGATCACAGCTTCACATGTATTATGACAGGTGGTCATCTGCAAATTTCATGCTGATGCATCCAAAGAACAGCTATTCAGCCAGCCATATGAACTATGAGTAAAAAAGATGAGTGGGAAAATAAGAAGGTAAGATCTAAGAGGGTATGATTAAGCAAATACTGAGTTCCTGAGAGGATAAAAGTCCAGCATTAAAAATAGATATTCTGTGTAATGCCATCTCAAGTGTTGCGTTTTACATTAACAACAAATTAAAAACTAAGACTTCTATAAAGACGTAGAAGATGACTGATTTTGATACAAAACACTTTTTTACAATAATTATTTAAATATGTCATGAAACTGCAACAATGTTTCTCCCCCACCCCTCGTCTTTCCTTTTAACTTTGCCTGAAATCAGTTCTCCAATGACAGGAGCAAATCCACTTTGCTTCAGGCATTCTTCTGGCACCTTGAAATGGAAGCAGGGTATCAAGTTAATTAGGAGCATGATATTAAAAGCTGTGTTATCAGCAAAGTGAAGGTGCAGACAGCAGCAGATTTTCTGTGACTCTTTATAAGAGAACCTGTCTCCACTTCCATCTGAAAGTCAACATCCAGTGCTCTGAATATGGAAATTCAGTTAAAGCCTGGAGGTCAAACAGCAAGAGATTTCAGATTCAAGCAGTTATAAGAGAGAAGTTCCAGCTCCAACAGGTAGACTACTGCTGCTACATGGGGCTATGCCTTCATTTGTAAGATTTTCATACAGTTGTTAGCAAATCCTTTCCAGAGGAACAATAGGCTAGTTAGCCTGACAGTGCAAACAAATGACAGTATCATATTTCCAAAGCCTTCCAATGTGTTGCATGTCCATCTCATTGCCCATCACCACGTTTTCCAGTAAAAATAATCTTCATGGAGACATGACAGAGCTCCCATTCCAGCTTAATGCCCCTCCTGTTCAGAGACTGCTTCCCTACTACTCATCTTACCACGTTTACTCATTGTGTCTGTCATTTTCACACTGATCATTATTGCCAGGAACAGCCCTCTTGAGCCTCAACTCTGCCTTCATTTCCACCCCTGCTAGCACCCAATGCTGAGTGTTGCAGAGGAATTCAGTATCTGATATATGCAATGTCATACACACTCATCAGTACCAAAATATCACTTTCAAATGTAAATGTGACAGGAGGTCTCTGGAAAGGGACTTTTTTTAGCATTTCAACCACACAGACACAGAGTAACAGGTCTTAACAGCATATGGCAGAGTTTCTTTGTGTAAAAATCAGATAGAAAAGAGCAGGATGAGCCTGAAAGGTAACATGGAAAATGGCTTTAGCTGGGCTGCCAAAAAAAGACGAGAGTTATCAACTGTGCTGGTATTTTGGTAAATATAAGCACATTCTATATACACATAGAGGTGCAGTTGCTTTTTCTCCCAGAAAACTTCACTAAATCTTACTGAAGAATATTCAAATGAATTCCCAAAGACATGCAAAACAACCCAACAAAACTATGCAATGATAAAAAGGAAACATGTAGCTTTATCTTCCTTTTCAACCTTCCTTTCAAGCTACCCCCCCATTACCTTACAGTGCCTGCTCTCAGCCATGTTCAATACACCATTTAGGAGAAAACCAGGTCTACCCAGATTATTTCCAGCCACACACAGCACAACAGGAGAGCACAAATATATCCTGCACCATTCTATCGTTCCACTCTTATCAGCAAACAATAATCTCAGATAAATGTGAGACTCTTATTAGAAAGTACCTCCACTAAACAAAGCAAACTAAAAAAAGAAAAGCTTTTTTCTAAGTTATCCACCTGCACAATGCATTTAAACACTGTTAACCAAACCCTCCCTACACACACACCCATTCACCTTGTAAAAGGGTACAACAGCTGTTCAAAGGCAAACAGGGAGGCAGGTGATGGGATGGGGAAGGAGACTGACTTCCATTTGCCAGCTTGGGAAGGCTCAGCCTTTGGGAAGGTCAGCAAGCAGCTCTTTGGAGACAGATGCTGACTAGAACCACTTCTCATGCTGCTCAGCCGCCAGGAGGATGGAATTGTTTATTTCCTGTGGGATGTTTCTCAACTTTGGTTCAGTAGGAAACAAAAAAACCCTTTATATCCCATATGCCGTGGTACTCAGAGCTACCTGACAGGAAGGATTACAAGCCAACATTTTAGTAATGCGTCAAACTTCCAGCTTCAACACAAACTTCCAGCCACAAGTGCTTCACCTTGACAAACAGACTAACAAAGCACCCTGTCAGAAGTAAAAAGCTGTTCATTTAGACCAAAAGAGTAGAAAGTGGTATGTATCTTGCAGCTGATGGAAACAGGAAAGATGAGATCCAGAATGCAGTGTTACCAACAATATCACAAACCATTTCCTTGGTGTCAATGTCTTCTTGAAGACATAGTCAACTGTCAACCATAGTTTTATTTTTAAGTCATCTTTCTTCCTCTCTGGAAATTAATTACATTTGCATACTTCTTTCTACCCACAGGGCAGGCATTAAAGAAGTTTTTGTATTAGTAATCATCGTCACTAAAATCAAAGTAGCTGAGAATATTTTTGGATAACCATGTAAACTGAAATATTATTTTTATACGCATCAGCTAAAATTAATGTTTTCTTTGATTTAGGTATCTATAGTAGTCAGCATGGGAACCTCATGCTTCACTTCTAAGTTTTCTTTCTTCCTTTTATGCTTTAGCATGCTGGTTTTGAAAGTAGAGCAAATTCTTATCACTTAAAAATTCTACACAGCCTCTGTACTGGACTTTCTAATTTGCACAGTACCTTGAAGGTCTTCCTTTAAAGCATTATTTCAGTATTTTTTAAATTTATTGTGCAGAGGGCTGCTTCTCCTTTCATTTTCTTTCTGAGAAATGCCAATCTCCCAACTTCTAAACTTCTGCGTACCTTCACTTTCTGACTGCTAATTCTGTTAATTCACTAGTACCAAAATCCTCTCAGAGTTTATAGTTCCCCTTCCTTTCTTTTTAAAATCTTTTTAGAGGGTTGTTTTGGTGATTTATTTTTTTTTTTCTTTTTCAAGTCTTCCTTCTTGCAATTTTTTATGTTCTCCTGATCTTCAATCACAATTTTAGATTGTCTTCCATTATTTCCTTCCCAGCAATATCATCAAAATGACAGATAAATTATATTTTCCCTATATTACCCATAAACTAACATCAAGGTCTTTTAAAGTCTGTGTGTCTAGAGCTCAGATATAATCCTGCCAAACTTTCATAGGCAGACTATGTCCCTCAGCTTGTGCTCTCCAAGTACTCTTTCTGTTCAGGCATATATCTCTTGTCACCTTCACAGCTTCCCTGTTTCAACTGATCCAAATTCTAGTCTAATCCCAATGTGGAATCTTAACTGTAGCAATGACGAAAAAGGGGTCATTGAAAAAAAAAATCCCCTTTTCCTTCTACTTATAGAAGTAACACTTTTTCCTTCTACTTATAGAAGTAACAGTTACATTTTCTTTTTTTTTAATCCCAAGCTCTTGCAACATTTTAGGTAAACTGAAGCTCTCCTCCTTCCGGAGCCACATAACATTACCCTCCCTAAAGGAATGTATCTTCAAGGGCTCTCTAACCAGGATGTTAAACAATAAACAAACAAACAAACAAAAAAGGGCAAGAAAATAGATGGATTTTTAGCGCTTCTTGGTTCCTCCAATCCTCAGATCTCACAGTTTAAACTATACCAGCTGTTCACAAGCTCTAATTTATAAATCTCAGCAGCAGGTCTCCGATGGGAAGTATCAGACCAAGGGGAGCATGACACTGCCACAACATTGCTCCCTCCACACCATTTTCCTTGGCACCACCCATGTGCTGGAAACCTTAGCCTCAGCAAAGCGCTGCATTTACTGCTCCACTTAGGGTTAGGCTTACCCTTAGGGTTATGGTTGAGAAAACCACAAAGCCTATATAGCTCCAGGAACAGTGGAATTACAAAAGGCATGCCAAGTGGAGCTCTCCATTAAAAATAGTAAAAATAGCATGCTGTGTGTCACCTGAAATTCTGCTGCTCCTGAAAATCCTCTTAACTGACTGTATTTTGCTGTGTTTTCTTTTTATCGAGTATATAATCTTCTGGTCATTAAGATTGCTTGCTTCCAGCTTGAAAGCCTCTTGGGAACACAGAACTGTAACCTGCCATTCATATATTAAGTACAGAACATTTCAAAACGCCATGACACAGCAATTACAAAGTGAGAACTTGATATAGAATTAACAAGGCTTTTTTTTCATATCTATCTCTAGATTAAGTGAAGCTGTAAATCTATAGCTCAGGCTGGATGTCTGTGTCTCTAGCACTTCTACCACAGCCACTAGTATTTCTAGCAAAAATACAGCTCTTACTGATACTTCTAGGAAAGGGTAATTTCACTAAAATATAGACTAGGTCAAACTAACAGGAACATGTATTCTTGGGTAATCTGTTCTTGCCAAAAGAAACATATTGTAGAAAAGATTCAATCAGAACATATGTAGTTCTCTCAAGTCTTACAAACTTTGCAAGATGAAGTCTGTCTATTACTTCAATTAAAACACTCTAAGTAATGCTGACAACTTGGATTGTCAGCAACCATACATTTTGGGTTATTGCTCAACAAATGTTTCCTCATGGTTGTTTGAGAAAAGGTACATTGCTTGGGAAGAGAAAGGGTTTTGCTAGACATCAAAGCAAAGGTGCACTTCAACATTTCCACTATTCTTACCTAAAGGGGAAGACAAGGAAAATCTCTGTTTATAGTGAAAGCAGTTCCTCCTTAACACAAGATTTCCCCTATTTTTCTATTGGCCAAGTCACTTAAATGCCATCACTAGTCCCACACTATTTTAAAAACCTCTTGTATGCAATTGCACATCAAACATTACACTGTCATGCCACTGAACAACAGCTGAGATACACAGGCTCCCATGAAGTGAATGAACAGTTTGTAAAGCACTTTCTAGTTGTTCAGCACAAGAGGAGCAATCAGAAGGTGGGACCAGTAGCATCTGTGCCTGTAACTATGCCTGCTCAACACCACTTCTTATAAGAATAATCTTTTCGGTTGCTTACATTTTTCCAAAGTATGTGCCCAGAAATTTTTCATGCTGCGTGTTTGTCTCAGACTGATTTTTAAAGAACAACCATCAGTTTCAGCTCAAACAGTTTAGTTGCTACCAAAAATAAGGTCTAAAGAAAAAACATTTTTCATAATATGAAAAAATACCAAAAACAACCAACTGTAAGTCTTTCCTTTCTATTGTAATCCTTTAAAAAGTCACAGTAAACACAGATCCAGTAGAGGTTAAATCACAACTAAAATCTCCAAAGATGCCAAAAGAATGAGCACTCTTGATTTCCACAGGTATCGTAGCTGCCCATGCACTGCCTTACAGGCACCCCAAGAGCTTCAGAAGACAGTTCCTTATAATAATCATTCAACAGTTTGGCTAAATATTGAACTTGGCAAACAGAACCTGTATTTCAACAACAAGCCTTCAGGGATAAGAAAGAAATATCAAATTCAGAAACACAGGTAAAAATGGCCAAACCAAAGGAGCAGAAAAAGTAACTGAAGAACAATACTGGCAAGTTGTCAGAAGACCAGGACTGATGTTTGGAGCCACAAAAAAAAGGTCAGAAACAACTTGTCTGAGAGGAATCTTCGCAGTAAAGAGCTGGAAAATTGCCAAAAATGGGCAGACCAAAGAGATGGGACACTAGCATAAACAGGAAAACCAAAGGGAGCAGTCTAAACTAGTGGAAGAAGGCTGGGAACCATCTCTGGGAATAGGAAAGACACTGGACACAGATTTCAAGGGAGAACCAGCCAGCTTCTGCAGAAAGAGTAAAGTACCAACTAGCTTGGGTGTCCAGCTCAAGACACCCACAATTCAAAATTGGAAATATACAGCCTTTTCTATAACATATGCAGTAATAGATGGCAGGGCTTAGATACTCTATGAAACTGAAACCAGATCTTAAATCAGGCACGCAAAATCTGAGAAATATTGTACTGACCAATGGCAAAAGGAAAATTTTCAGACTTGTCTTGCACCACACAGAAACTATGAGGAGTGGTAGGATTGTGTCACAGGCCTCTGGAAGGATGCAGCTTACAATTAAAAAAACAATTTTGTCCTCCTCTTCCTTTAATCTCCTGCTTTGATGGCTGTACAACTTCCAATTTCTACAACAGATAAAGCTGTTACACTTACTGATGGTCACTGAACAGTTCATCCCCAGATTAGACCCCTCCCATGCACTGAATACAACAAGAGAAAAGTAGATCATCTAACTAAAGATTTAGCATAATTGGAATCCACGAGGCCAAACTGTGGTTACATAGATTGCTCTTTTAAGACAGCTATTTTGACAGCAGTGTGGGTCATCTGCAATTTAAAATGCTGTATTCATGCCTCTGTACTGTCACGTTTATATGGAGCAGCATTGCTTTCCATTTGGCAGGGAACCAGTTCCAAACACTTCTCCCAGTCTCAGAAATAATGATGGGTGGTCCACCCACACTTTGGGAGTAGAAGTTGTGATCACTGCAAAACCTTGAGGACCATGTTCATCCATGTCCATAGAAATATGTGACTGGACAACAAAGCAAGTTCGTGAGTCCACAGGGAGTTAAGTGTCACAGGCCAAAAGCTTCCAGCTTCTAGCTGTGCCACAAACTTTTAAATGTACATATGTATATGTGTGTGTGTGTGTATATATATATATATATATATATAAGGCTTTTATACTGAAATTACCATCACTGGTATCATATTAATTGTTGCTGTAACTGTCTGTGTGATACTGTACAACTTTGAACTTCAGAAAGTAACCCATAAAACCTGTAAGCCATGAGATAGCTCTCTTGTGCAGATAATGTCCATTCTCAAAAATGGTAATGCTGAGAAATACTCTACAGATCTCTGGACTTGGACAGGAAGACTTATCCCAGATTTTACATTTTATGTGTAGCATCTTCTACAAGACAACATGTGAGAACCTTGTTAAGAAGAAATTATGCAATGTACAGTAAGTTTTAATATTTACAGAACTGTTATCATAATTAACAGTGCATTAGCACTTAGCACTTTATGGTAAAAAATATAACAGAAAAATGGCACTAAGAGCTCAGCAAGTAGCTCTGGTGACTGAAGATATTACCACACTGCTGTTCAAGTTTACAGCCTCCCAAACAAAATCAATGGACCAGATCAAGTGAACACTCTTCAGAAATGTCAAGCCAACAGTTTAAATTAAGCCTCTGAACTTTGCACTAGAGCTGCTGAAGCGTAGGGACACATTTCGTTCCACCTGCCCTGCTGTGGGAGGCAGTAGTTTCCAGCCTAAAGAATGTAAAAAGTATCTACATGATTGAAAGAATTGTTACTGGCAAGACAAAATGTAGGCGGCTAAGGGGGAAAACTAAAAAAATTTAAATCTTTAGACATTTTTAGAGATCAATACCTACTCTATTCAGCACAACACAAACACCACCCCCACTCCCCAAGTTGTTTTTTGAAATAGCACTGTGAAAAATCAGAGGCTTAGCAAATTATGAAAAATTATTCTCTTAACACTGGTCATCCCAGAGAAAATGTAAAGAAAGAGCTGGAAAAAGAACACATGAGAGTCCAAGCAGGCCAAGTATTTTTAAAATACCTGATACAAAGCCATTTCATTTTGAAGTCTTATAACTCTTAAAGACTGGGCAATTGTTTAAAAATTCTTCTTAAGTCTGAATCCAAGTTTCAGACTGCCAAGGGTTAAGACATGAAGCAAACACAAACAGGAATTATAAAAAGATCCAATGCCTAACCTTAGCAGTAAACCCAGCACTGCATTTCAACACAATAGATCTAACAACAGAGAATGAGTGGAAGAACAAATTCTCAGCAAATCTCTGTGTCTCCACTCCTAGCTGTAATTTCCACCTCAGAGACTTGTTCTACTCATGGCAAGGAGAAAATCCAGGTATCAAATCCTTTCTAATCACATTTCATTTTGCTGGAAGGAAGTTAGAGAAAACTCAGTGACACAACAGGGTAGAACCAGGTAAAACAGCTTTTCAAGCACAGAGTTAATCTGGGCTTCTTAGCCTTGCATAAAAGGTGGGAACTGAGCATGTGCACAGGCATTCACAGGAACTGGTTAGAGTTGCAGGATTCTGCACAGTTTGCAACATTGCAGTAAGGGTACCTTAACTATAAACTGCCCCAAGGAATTGAAGTGTGCTGTTTGCTGAGATTTGCAACATCTGTACATACATGCTTCCTATAATTAGTCATACTGTGGGTAGAATAACTATTCTTCTAAAAGTTTAGATGCATGGTAACACATATTATTTTGTTAAGGAAGACTAAAATACCCATGCTTGTGAGAGCTGATGACCCCAACAGCTCTAAAACATCTTACCTAGCAATGGGAGTTAGCAGCACACACACCTTGTAGCAGGCCTCTGTCTGCAGGTTCTCACTCAGAGTGACACAGCCCCACTTGCTTCCCATATGCTCAGATTCAGGATGCATCTGCCAGGGAAGTCCAGCTATAAAGCCCATCCCCTGCTTTTGCATCCCTCTCAACCACACTCCAGCTAGAGCTACAGGTTTGGAATACTTCCAGATTTTTTTCAGAAATTACAGCTCCAAAACACTCCACTGGAAAATGCTACAGAACCTTGATGAGAAACATACTGGATGAATTCTTCCTATCACTATCTGTCTTCCTTCCTGTACTGTCTTATCCTCTACACTCATTTCCCTTCACATCCCTCCTCTATATCTACACTCCTTTTCTCCTATGCTATTCCCTTTCACCTCGCTTGGTTACCTCCTTCACACGATCTGCTCTGTCTGCAGCAAACTGGAAGAACACAGCTGTATTTAGAGAGAAGCAACTCACACACAACAGGCTTCTCTGCCAGCACACCACAGCAGCAGATGCACAAACAAGATGCAGGCATTCGTGAGATATACAAGAACATCAAAGGGCACCAGTGGGCAAGGTCTAAACATAACAGCTCAAGAATGTCAATGTCTTTTTGAAAATATCCTGCTGGTTTCATACAAGGTCTTAGCAGTATCTCACTGCTGTACATAATGAGTATTTTTAGTGACTACTGACGCACATTTACAAACCTCTGTTGCAGAGAAATCCTTGGTCACATACTACAAGCTGGACAGAAAGTCTCCTTCACCTAAGGTCAAGACCTCAACTTGCCTGGAAATTCAGGGAAAAGCTACATTATTCTCTCATATATCATCAAGATGGTTTTAGCTAAGTTAGGATGTACCTCGGTACTTCAATTTCCCAGTTCACTATTTATTGCATATTTGGTAAAATTATCATGAATTCAAGAATTTCACACTCAGTGGAAGTCCAGAAACAGCATTCTTGCTGAGTGAATATACTTTACTGAAAGCTTCAAATGCTGTTTTCAGGAAGTGCTAACATATTTCTGTAGTACTGGCACCTGCCTTTCCTCTGTGAGAGACAAAAGTAGCTGGATTGGTGTGCTGACAGAAGCACAATGTCCACCTGTGTTGGCTCAAGCAACGCCACTAACCCGTTTATGGTTCAGGGAAAACAGAGCAGTAATTGCCAGGAAAGCCTGGAGCGTTTGCCTTATCTCCGGTATACCTCCCTTACCGTGTACGACACAAACCACAAAGACTATGACCCTACCACTCCCCTCTGCAGTCAAGACACATGCCCTCCTCTCAGTCTTGTCCTGAATTTCCAATGTCCCTGTTATTTTCTGTATTTCACTTGATTTGCTCCTCAATGTCAACCTGCTTTGTCTTGATTGTCGCTTGGTTTTGCCTGACATGCTGCCAGTCTGTAGTGACACTTCCCACAGAAAGCAAAGCACTACAGAGAACAGAACACGGGCAGCAAAGGAAGGCAGGCACTGGTAGCAGGAGGTGACTGTGAAGCAGAAAAGGGAAATGCCTCCTTCTATCTGAGAGCCAAAAGAATCAACTTCATCTGTAGGAAAGAGCTTATTGTATTAAATAAAGCAGCAATAGGTGTGATTTAAATACTTTAAATACTTGAGGCTATGTCTATCTGTCTGACAGACGTGCATGACGTAGATACACCCTAAAGCTTTCTTCTTCCAAGGTCAACAACATTTTCCAACAATGTTTCTGCAAAGGATGTCTGTTTGAGATTTAAGTAGATAATCCAACAATAGAGAGGAAATTCAGTTTATCAGACAAGAAACAGGAAAGGAAGTGGCAAGCAGAAGCAAAGAACGTGTAAGACAGAGCTCTGAGGTGTGCTGCCTGTATTATTTGATCTTCCATCTCTCTTCAAATGCAACAGGTAGAGGCTTCAAACTTCATCTCCAAGCAAGGCAATTGATCTTCATATCCAGTCAAGAAATGGGGTTTTCCAACAGAGATATCTACAAAGGGGGCCCTAAAGGTATTATATTCTAGCAGTGCATCTTACACACTAGCAATTGGGCAATTAAAATTTGCTGCAGCAGAGCACAGCCCAGAAGCCTGAATTAAATCTTAACAAGGAAACAAGAACCGAAAGGGGATCCTTGGCCTTCTCATTTTCCTTCCTAATTCTAGTAACATAATACAGAGACTGAGGAACCAGAACATATAGAAAACAAAGCAGTCATTTCTCCTAGCAGTCAGTTCACAGGGAGAACTTCCTTTTGACAGCATCTGAACAATCAGACTGGACTTGAACTGGTCTAAGAGATGATTAATGACATCCAACCCTCAATATATCTGAGATCTTAAGATTGAAAATTGTGCTACCTGAGAAGGGGTACAGCCTTCAGTCTCAGCTGACAGCAAGTGAGACAGATGTAAAATAAGCAAGTTTCTGCAGAGGTGTCATCACTGCCTTCAGTAATGGAGCCCAACACCCTCTGAAGATCACATGGTTCTTTTGCCACACTTTGGCAGGGTTCTTTGTTTCTCCATGGCTCCCCGCAAGCTACCACCCACTATAGATTAAGTTAAAATTAGCTCATTAAAAAAAAATTAAATCAGAGGCAAAGTTGTCATATATCTAGCAAAATACATACAGCCTAGATACAGATACTTGAAAACAGCCCTGAAATCATGATATGCTATCAACTTAGTACTGCAGCAGGGAACAGTGAGTAAAAGAGGTCACATCCACCTCAAAGTTTGAAAGTGCCAGAACTTCTAAATTTAAGAACACTGAATGTCAAGTTCCTGCCAAAAATACATATGCACCCCCCACCATTTGCTCCCACCTAACATTTGCATAGAGAGTCAGAGATACTTGTGAAAAAATTGGCAAGATATTGCATTCTCTGAGTTCCTAGAAGCAAGGCGGTCCACTGAATTAAGACCTTCAGAAGCAGGAAGAAAAACTTAACAAGCTTTTAATTAAGAGCTTTTGCGAAAAGCATTAGCAAACAGTTTTTCTGCAGTGGGAAACTGCAAAGTAATCTTGTTTTCAGCACAACAGGGTTTTCTAGAGTTTGAGGGCAGAGACAAAGATGAGTCTCTGCCTCTGTTGCTTAAGAACTAACCCAGCAAGACCCTCCCAGCTGGGTCTCTACTGCCAGCCTGGACAAGCTCAACAGCAGAGGCTTCGGCAGAAGGATGGTATCAGCCTGCGGATGGAGAGCTTCTGTCAACACCGTGCTGGACCACACAGGCAAAAGCCCCTCTAGTGTCTCTACAGTCCAAGCTGGGCTCTGATCAACATATACTGACTTTACTCATGGTATGGGGGAAATGTATGCCACTGGGATAAAGCTTCAAGTTCATTCTTAGCGCTGCTCTGCCAAACCCACATAAGACGGATGATGGTGCATCAGTACTGCAAAGGCATTGCTACCATATTTCACAACCATATTCCAGCTCAATAAACGGGCAAAAATCTGAAATATGCACCAAACTAAACACACAATCTGCTTCCTTTTAAGGCTTCTCAACATGGGAAAGGAATCGTGAAACCCGGCCTGTAATAAATTAGGGGAGGTTAAACATCATCCCTGCGTTCGCTGTCTGGCTCCCGCGTCCCCCCCGGAGGCGGCTGTTTACGCGCTGTGCCTTCCACGCACGCTGTTGACGCGCACGGCCGCAGCCCGGCACGGCCCGGGACGAGCCCCGGCGAGCGCCGAGCGCGCACGGACGGAGCCGGCAGCGCTGCC
>VZRH01002146.1:1069126-1080905 GCA_013397555.1 Urocynchramus pylzowi
CAACCTGGCCTTGAACCTGCCAGGGTTGGGGCTTCCACAACTTCCCTGGGCTGCCTGTGCCAGTGCCTCGTCCCCTCCACAGTAAAGAATTTCTTCCTTGTATCTAACCTAAATTTCCCCTGTTTCACTTTGTGCCCGTTACTCCTTGTCCTGTCACTGCAGTTCCTGGTGAAGTGTCCCAGCTTCCCCGTTTTCCCATTTCAGATATTGGGCGGTGCTAGGAGGTCAGCACACAACCTTCTCTTCTTCAGGCTGAACTGCCCCAAATTTCTCGGCCTGTCTTCATAAGGGAGGTTCTCCAGCCGTCTTACCAACTCCATGGCCTCCTCTGGACTTGCTCCAACCAATGTCATTATTTATGCTTGTGCTCAGTTTTAGTCGCTTCAGCATTGCAGCCGTGCCCTGCATCGCGTTATTTCATTTGTACCCCATATTGTGTGCAAAATCAAATACATCTTTTGAAATGCTTTCTTTAGCAAGATGCTGCCAACCACGTTGGTTAATTCGGGGAGCCAGGGCAACGGTGTGCTGAGCCGCAGAGATGCTGCGAGGCACACGGCCGGAGCGAAACGCTACAAGTACCTCCGGAGGCTCTTCCACTTCCGACAGATGGACTTCGAGTTTGCGCTTTGGCAGATGCTTTACCTGTTCACTTCACCTCAGAGGGTTTACAGGAACTTTCACTACAGAAAACAGACAAAGGACCAATGGGCAAGAGATGATCCCGCTTTCCTTGTGCTACTCAGTATCTGGCTCTGCGGTGAGTGGGGGAGAACAGACAGCATAAGGAAGAGGGAGGGAAAGTTTAGGGATGAACATTTGTTTTCCTTCTAATAACACACACACACAAAAGGACCAGTCTGTATGGATGATCTTTCAATCAAAGTAGAACAGAAGAAAAAGCCCTAGCCTTTTTGAAGTTAAGGTGGGAAGTAGAAATCGGAGTAGGCTTAAGTAGTACTCTGTAGTCTTGAATTGATCTCTCCATTGCAACTCATTTTCTGTTGCATTTTGAACTGCATAGCTCACTGTAACTTTACAGACAGTAAGAAAACCCTATGCCACACAGCAGTGTTTTTGTTTAAAAATACTAAATATTTGGTTTACCTGAATATTATGGATAAAACATTGTTTTTACCATAAAGGCCCTGGTGAGATGCTGTATATTGCAGAATTAAGTTGTAAAAAAGTGGCTAATTTAAATGACTGAACTGCAAATTCAGTATTGTCTCAGTTGCCTTCTATTAAATAGTGTTTTCCTGTTCATAATAGAAAAACTCTTTACTGAGCTAGAATTACACATGTTGTTTGGGTTAACAAGGAGCTTTTATAAAACAAAGAATGTCCTATTGTAGCATTGTCTGAATTTTTAAAAAAATAATTTGGGTGGAACATTACAACTAGACCCAAGTACAGATGAGTGTTCATATTATGAATAAACTATATTATACCTATTTTTTTGTGGAAAAAAACCTGAGCTGTTGGACTGAAAATCTTGGGGGAAAAATAAAAAGGAAACTGGAGATTTCATAACAGGATGCATTAAAAAAACCCGTCAGTTTAAGATCTCATGCTTTCATTTCCACAGCTGACTTTAATCATCTTTCTCTGCTTTCAGTGTCTACTGTAGGATTTGGATTTGTGTTGGACATGGGTTTTTTTGAAACAATAAAACTGCTACTTTGGGTTGTATTCATAGACTGCGTAGGCGTGGGGCTCCTGATTGCAACTCTGATGTGGTAAGTAGTGATTTCTGAAGCCAAGCTCAGTATTGCTGTTCAGACACAGAGAGTCCTCTGCTGTTTGTGAGACACTTGGTTCTTTGTTTGGGGTAAACTTATACTCAAGTAATGACTATGGGTTTTATGCTATTGTCATAATTGTTTCAAAATGATACCTTAAAAAAAAATACATCTCTTTCTTTACTATTTCCTTCAGGGTTAAGTGGTCAGAAGGTCTGTATTACGATGAACATTCCAGCTTTTTTTCTTTCTTCTTGAGCTGGTTAATGTTCAGCAGTAATGCCAAATTTTAAAAAAAAAGGTGATTAAAAAAAGAAAAAGCTGTTCAATCAAATTAGTGAATGAAAAAGTCAAGTAGTGTAAGCCTGAGTAATTCTGTTTAAGCAGGGCCATATACACTTGGCCTGTGCTTCTTGCTGAAGATTATAGCTAGTGTCACTACAGCCCCATCTGTTCTGTCCTGTGCTTGGCACCTTTTTGCTTTGATGGTAGGCACTGCCAGTTTTATCCTCTACTGTCCAGAGACTTGCAGAACTTGCAGAGGCAGGAGCAGGTAATTTTACAATCCAGGCCTCATCAGCACCATAGATGGGTCCTGCAGCAGTGAGGGAACCATGAAATGACAGGAAGCCACTGTTTCTGTGCTGCAGCAAGGGGAGGGCATCATAAAAAGAATTTTTATTTTACAAGGAACTTAAGAAAGCAAGGGCATTTAAGAGTTCTTAAAATTGCTTGGGGATAGCAATCCATAAATTGCTTGGGGAAGAGCTTATAGTAATGCTCCCTGCCCCCATCCTCCAGCAATTTGTGCTTCAGGATGCAGTCTCCTAAACCAGGCAGACTTCAGCATCTGCTGGTTTCCTCTGTCTGTTAGTCAGCTTCCTGCAGTCCTCAATACCAGTCACCTGGCTTCAGTTTGGTTCAAGTCCCTTCTTCCAGTGCAAGCTCACCTTTTTTCCTAAAAGCTCCCCCTATTCCTAATGAGTCTGAACTCCTTCTTGCCTCACCTCTCCTCACCTTCCACTCAGGCTCTGCCTCTTTGCAACCCCACCCTTGGCACAAAGAATAGGTCAGAGGAAGCTTCCATGAAAAATCTGGCCTCTTATTTCTGAGCATGTATTGTTCCTCCTCTATATGGGATAAATATTTTGATGTCAGCAGAACTTAAGCTGTAGGAAAGAGCCTTGAGGCTCATTCAGTAGCCTGTAATACCAGGCAGTGCACATTGCATTTGCACATCTTTTCAGTAATAACAGGCACATGTTATGAGCACTCTCCTGCCCTCCTCCTGTCCTTGCAGTGCATCAGTTCTGTAGAGATCAAATAAGCCATCTCTGTGTGAGGTGTGCTGATCCTGTAAGAGCACTTCACTGAAGTCATCTCCCTGTGCCTATGGAGAGAAGTGGCAGCTTGTGACTGATAAATTGTAGCACTGATCTCTTCTTTATAAAGAGGTTTTGTTTCTGTATTACCCGCAGGGTATTCAGCTGCCTGTAGCATGCAAGGGATGTGATGATCGTTTTAACAAAACCATTTTAACAATAGTCTGGTCTGCATGATTCTTGCATGTTTTTATTCCCAGACAGCAGAAACTTTGTGGTGGAAAGTTGGGATCACTTATGACTTACTACATCAAACCTATGTTTTGTCAGTCAGCTTTGTAGATTTATATTAACAATGGTCTCAAATATCTTTTCATGTAGGTTCATTTCAAATAAGTACTTAGTGAAGCAGCAGAACAGAGATTATGATGTGGAGTGGGGATATGCCTTTGATGTTCATCTGAATGCTTTCTACCCTCTTCTAGTCATCCTGCATTTTATCCAGCTGTTTTTCATCAACTGTAAGTAGAATACTTTGAGCTCTCTGCTTCAAAATGGTGCACTATCAAAACAGCTGAGAGCAGTTATTTCTTGCAGATGTCATCATATCTGATTCTGTCATTGGGTATTTTGTTGGGAATACATTATGGCTGATTGCAATTGGCTATTACATCTACGTGACATTCCTAGGATACAGTGGTGAGTAACATCAATTTCTTTTCTATTTATTTGACTAAAAAGAAGAGCACGTTTTTAGGCTATTAATTTGATCTTATTTGTAAAGGAGAAGCTTAGCTGTATTTTGAAATAACTGTTTCTTTGTGGTAAATGAAGTATGATAGAAATGTACCAATCCATGTTTTCATCTGGATCGATAGAAATCCATGATTTCTATCTGGATGGACATCTTAAACAAAGAATTTTTATTCTCCACCTCACCAAATTCCATTCTTGTATTAGACCTGTAGCACCACAACTTAGTTTTCTTGTTCCTCAGTAAATCCACTTAAAGATGTTTGCATTAGATACAAATTCTGTAATGAGTTTAAGACCATAGTTTTAGGTGAAACAGTTCCCCAAGGCATTTTGAGGTAACTGTAGGGCTAGTAGGGCAGAGATGTCTGAGGAGGACAGCAGAGTAGAACTAGCTTTTATTGCTGCCTTGTCCCAAGGCTACTCTACATGAAGCGCCTTTTTTAAAGAGCACTACTTTATACTTGCTTCAATATTGCTTCTGTTTCAGCATTGCCCTTTTTGAAGAACACAGCTATTCTTTTGTATCCATTTGCACTTCTCATCATGCTCTATTTGATCTCATTAGCATGTGGATGGAACTTCACCAAGATGCTTTGTTCCTTTTATAAATACAGAGTGAAATAAAACCAGGACTTCATGTATCTAATGTTTATTTTGTTTCTACCTTAGCCATTTTGACAGTAAAGAAAAAATGAAGAACATTTTGTATGTAAATGGTTGTAAATTTCTCTTTATTGTAGATAATTGTGTAAAAAAGTTTGAAGTGTCCTTTTTTATTAAAATATTTACAACAGTAAACATGTTAGCAATTTTGTTCAAATACTTTTGCAGTACATTCCTAAAAACAAGTTACTTGTACATTTCTGTAGCTTAAATTTAACTGCAACAAGTCTATAGTAGCATAACTCTTACTGCAGATTCTATGCACATACTGGCATAAGCTCTACATTATGAGGGGTTTAAGTGACACCAAAAAGCAGTTTTATTGAAGACTAATATTGGAATACCTTGCCTTGGGACTGTGTGAAAATACAGATCAATAGTGTTGCGATGGTAAAGCAACAACTGTCTCTAGATACAGATCTGTCCTCTCCTTGTATGAGAGATTGTGAGAACAGATTTACTTTAGTGACTACTTCAAATATACATGGACAATTCTGGCACACAGAAGAAACAGTGATGAAAGGCACAATTAACATGACCCATACCAGGTTTCCAAAGATAGCAGCAAGTTTTAAACCCAATCTCTGGCAGTCCAGTGGGTATTACTACATCCACCATTCTGAGTGGCAGGTCAATCAATGAACATGGAAGGAAAGTACAAGTTGGTTTGGCTACAGAGGTGGGCTCATGGCAATGCCTGCAGCTGTGAAGTCCACAAGGCAGAAGTAGAAACTGACCATCACAAACAATACCTTATGGAAAGTGAAGATGACATCTTTCCAATGCAGTGTTCAGCATGAAACATGAGCACTGGGATTCAGGTTCCAAAACAACACAAGAGTAAACTGGTTACAGTAAGACAATTTCAATACTAGAATTTCATCTCTAAGGAAAAACTATAATTTATCTTAAAATACCAAATATGCTGGCAGTGCATCTTACAGTACTGTGTGTTTCAGCCACTGTTAAGGCTTGAAGAGATTCATGTTTCCCTCTCAGCAGATGCTGAGCAATGTTCTCCTTTAAACAAGGAAAGCAGTGAACCGCTGATCCATGGAAGGTGAAGGATTCCAGTCAGGATCTGCTCCCTTCCTGGCTAACAGCATGAGCTCCCGTCCTGCAGGTAGCTGCAGCCTAACTGTACACCTTTTCCCTAACAGGAATCCTAGCATCACTGATCATCCACTGCAGTTCAACAGTAAAAATACTTCATATTTAGTGCCCTGTGGTGCGATACCATTGAAGGACTCAGGGCCTATGTACCTTCCCTTTAGAGATATCATCGTTTTTCCCCTTGAAACAAGGCTTCATCATTCTTGAAATTAAGCTACTTCAACTTCCAGCAGTTCACTGTTTGCACCAGAACTTAGCAAAACCCTTTAGAGACCACTAAGGTCAGAAAGGTGACACTCAAGGACTAATTCACCACATCTCCATGGGCTGTGTGTCTTACATCAGCAATCAATGCTAGTCTGAAAACACCAGTTGTTTAATAGCTTTTCAGCCTTATGCTGGTGATTGTAAAGATGATTTAAAAACACAAGGACTTTTTTCCCCCCCTTTCTAGCTAGAGTTATTTGTTCTAGCTTTTTCAGTATACATCCTTCCTAGTAAGAACAAACGTAGAACCTTGGGTTCATATATTTTAATGGAGCAAGGCTTGAGAGGATTTCATTTTTCTTTTCCCTCTTACAAGACTAAAATAATACTTTCCAAGTTGGAGGTAAACTACAAAGTACTATGATACTTCATCTGGAGCAAGTACTTCCAACAAAATACAGAGATTACTGAAACTATAATATATCTGGGGAAAAAAAAAAATGAAAACTGGTACACAGTTTCTAAATTTTTCCAAAGACTAATCACACTTCAGCTCATTCAAGGAACTGTGTTTCACACAGGCAAAGTATAAATTGCTTTGCTCTAAACTGACTCAACGTATTTAAAAACTGCTTCGGAACAGCTAGACAAGCAGTGATACAACAGAAGACTCCAGTCTTTCCTTGGTCCATGAATCACATCTATCTGAATTTTTCTAAGCCATCTTTAAGTACAAAAAAAGAGAATATATCCATAGGAATTTTTTCCATCAATGAAAACACATGATTGAGATGCCTGCAAAAGCTCAAAGCCTTATACAGTGCTTTAGAAACACTCTAATTATCACATCCTGTTCACATTATTTACAAAGTGTTCAGTAGGATGACCCACTGAATGAGCAAAGCAAAATTATGCTGGCAGTCTTGTGTTTTCTTGGTCCCAAGCAATCCTGATCAGCTCAAAAAAGCAAATGTTCACATCAGCCAGTCTGTTTGGCGTCCAGTATAAGTTCATTTGCCCAGGTAATGAAGGTTTCTGGCTATGCCTTTGGTTTCACAAAAGTTTGCTTTTCTGAAGCTTTAACAGCTTCAGAAGGAGCTAACAGGAGTATAGGATAGTGCAGGTTTTTTTTCAAACACTTCATTACTGGGTAACTCTAAGATTCAGCGGCCTCAAGGGGATTTTTAAGGTGACAACAAAAGTAACTTGAAATTGAATACACGTAGGGAAAAACTCCCTCAAACAGGTAATAGGTTTAAGATGCTGTTTAAGATCTCTTATGGGAATATTGTCCCTTACAATGGAGACATGCAGGAGACACCAGCCCACTGGTGCAGAGCCAATCACAAACAGTACCCAAGCTAAAGGCTGGTGAGCCAAACAGCCCAGGTGTTCTTACTTCACCATACTTCCAGGAAGGAGACTTGCACCACTTCAGCCTGATTCGGAATTTAAAGGTACAAAGCTGAAAATAGCTGTCTGCAGAAATAATCTACCTGATTACACCAGCTCTGACTTTACCTGGATCTATGAAATATAATTTGTATTCATGTGGCACATTTATCTAGATAGCCTGTAAGCCCAGGAACATTGAAAGTATTGAAGCAGCCCAGAGTATTTTCAACTCCTGCTACTACAATGTAATAAAAATGCATCAATCTTTAGAAAACAACTCACATTTTACCACACACTAGTTTAATTTGTTGTCTTGGATAAATTTCTTCTCAACATTTTTGAAAACTAAATATACTACTAACCAGTCTCGCAATCAATGTGGTATGGGTTCTGTGTATTTAAATATATTAGCAGTGATTCATCTTAACTACTGTGAAATGTTAGGAACAGTGATGCTTTTAGAATAACCACACAGGTTTCTTACATAAATAGTACCAGTAAACTTCCAGACTCACAGAAAAATGGAAAAGGTCACTGTCAGCAAAACTAATTATATTAAGAAACTGCAATACCAAATGTATTTCTGCAGTCTGGATTGTAATAAATAACCCTAGTTTAATAACTTGCATCCTTCATTCATTCATAAACACAGCTGACAAAAAACCTAAATACTTTCTCAGACCTTTGCTAGCTGATGTGTGATAAAAAGTCATTGCACGTCGGTAATTTGATGGCAGGGCATTATACAGGAAACAAACGGGGCTGTAGCACCACAATAGGCTAGAGTCACACAGGATTCAGAGCCTAGTCACCCACATTCCCAAATCCAAGAATAAACTCCATTTATGTGACCAGTGCTTATCTTACGCCCACAGCATCTACGGGCAACACAAGCTTTCCAAGTAACATTTTATTTACACCACCTGATGCAATCAGGAAAAGTAAACAAGGTCCGCTTGGTATCTAATTTTTCTTGAACTTAGACCAGTCAGTCTAAACAGAAGGTCTTACTCTGACTACAAATCTTTTCTTCCCCATGTCCCCAGACAACATAGCTAAACCAAAATGACAAGAGTCTGTAGAAGTAGTTAAATTCTTCAACTCGAATATTGCTGAATTGTCAAAGCTATGGCACAATTCTCCAACAAGGCAGAAGACAGGTTGACACTATAATCCAGTAGTGAGGGCTTGCAGTGCTAGCCAGGCAGCTTTAGGCTCCTGCTCCTTACAAACCTATCATGAAAGGGAGCCCAAATCTATCAGCTGAACTTTAATGGTGAAGTACAAATTCAAGACCCCTGCTCTAGATCCGGGAACCTGCAACAGGTTTTGTGCATCTGTGCCCTGATCGCAAAGACAATAAAGTCTATTCCAACTTAAGTGATTCTGTGATTCTGTGTTGGGGGTAGCAGAGTGTGGTTTTTTCCACAGGGAAAGCTGGCCAGCTTTTGAGATGTCAGTTCCAGGAGGCTGGTTCACAGCACAACTGACAATACCCAAGCCAGCGTGGATGCCTCCCTCCAATGTCAATCAGGCACTTCATTCCTATTAAAAGGAAGGAACTCCTGCCTCTCTTTTTTCCTGGCCATTTTTGACTAACTGAAATCTTACCATGCCTGAGTCCTTACACATAAGCACCTAAGCAAAGGACTCTTAAGAAAAGCAGCAGCATTAGTACTGCAACAGTTTCACTCTGATTGTAATCCAGACCACGTTCTGTTCCTGACCGAATTTCTGATTCATTTAAGATCACTGTTGTTTCCCTTGAAAGAAAAAGGCAGGCTACTAACTTGAGGCCAAATTCAGTTCCTACTATAAAGTTAGTGTGAGTTACCATACCAATCCATAAAGGAGTCAAACTAAGACCTTGTTCTTAAACAAAGGAACAAAATAAACTGTAGCTACTCACTAATGTATCCAAAATAAAAACTGCAATAACAGAACTTTTTAAAAGGAGACCTCTGTAAATCAAATGTATCTACTGTTCATTATTTTGATAAAAGGTAACCTCTTGTCACTCCAAAGCAAAGCTGGAGAATGATTTTCTTCAGTACAGAAAATGAATTTGTTCAGCCTAGGAAATGTTTACAAATATTTTTAGAAAGAACTGGTTTGGAGTAAAAAAAAATTCTTCTAAAATGCAATGGATTAAATCTAAAATTACTGCAGATTTAGTACATAATATGAAACAAGACATTTCAACATGCTTTTTATGTGGCTACAAACTATACATAGTGGAATTTCATAGCCCCAAAGAATAATGCTCTTCAGAACTCTGTTTATGCCTCTGAACATCATTCAGATTCTGTGTATAAAACTACATAATTTAGAAACTTAATCTTGTTTTTTTAAAACATGGCAGTATATTTGAAATATGGTATTAATTTATGTTTGCATCTCCAAAGAAAAATGTAGAAAGATAACTTAAACTAGAGAATTCATAAAAAAACTATATCAATTTAAAATTTTACTGCATAAAAATATGTACTTTTCAAATTATTTTAATAAATTAAATATCCCTAGCATTTTTAATATATATCCCTGACAGTCTATAAAAGAGGGTTCTTGTTATAGAAAATAAATGGAACTCCGAAAGTACCCCCTTCATAAAACTTATTTAACAATAATTATATTTTTTTTTCTTCAAGGAATGTAACAATATGTACAACTCTATATTACTATACTATCAAAATAGTACAGGTTAAGCGTAGCAGGGTTCTGCAACCATAAGATGGTAAAGTCACATTACAGTGGAGGACAACTTGGACCTCAGATGAACGTTATCAGTGTAGAGCATCAGTTTCTGGATGGATCAGATAAGAAGGGGTAAATACAATCTTCTCATCTACAGTAGATTTCACAAGAGGTAGAGTTCAAGTGAAAAAGAATGACATTTGAAATAAGGTGCATGCTCAGTATTTTCAATTTGTGACTTGCTAAGGATGTCAGATTTTTTATAGGAAGAATTTTCAAGAATTCTTTCTTTTTCCTCTAAAGCAGATTTCCATGATCAGTTTGTAATCTTTTTAATATGAATCTGAAATAGAGAATCAGAAGAAATAAGTCATGGTTTAGTGTATTACATTTCTCAGTAATAAGAGGTAACTATTTTTAGTGTTAGCCAAAAGTCTGAGCTTCAAAACAGAATGAAGAAATCTCCCATTCACCCGTTATGTTTTTCAATGTTCTCCCACCTCTTACCTCATTCAGAATTGCCCAAACGGCTGAATTTTGTATCACTGAAAGCCGGAATGATGAAATAGGATTTAGGCTGGGGTCAACTGTTCCTTCAGCTATGCCGTTTTCAAACTTCCCTACAAAAGTACATAATTAAGTCCTGTTCAACAAACTGAAGTACAAAATCCAGAAAATGTATCTGCAGTATCACAATTCACAGTATCATTGTGACAGAATCACAGTGAAACCAGTATCATTCCCAAAATAAAAGGCAGTGAGTGATTTTGACATCAGATCCAGTTTTGCAGCAGCAAACGATATGGGGCACATCATCAGTGCACATCAATCTGAACAGGATTACACATACAAATAAAAGCTTTGAAACTGTCTAAAGGCATTAACACCTCAAACTCTGTGAAGATTTTGGCACGGGTACTCATTTAATATCACAGAACTAATATGATGCCTTTGGCTTATGTGTTTTCAAATAGGATTAAGGGCAGGGGATATCATTCGTACATAACATATTTCTATTTAATGCATCTTCAATTATATTAGGATGAGTAAGAATTCAATTTAAAAGACCAGTTAGACTTTACAGTTATGCCATATAGACAACAACTGTAATTTATTATGACAAAAAAACGTGCTTCCATTATAACAGGATTGCCCAAACTGTGTCCAGCAACTAATTAAAATCCATGTGTAAAATTTCTCTTCCTTGACAACATGTATCCAAGCACTTTCCCCAACAGCCACTTGGCTGTTGAAATGCCAATCTCATCCTGTGATGACACAGCTGATTGTCTCTAGGGTGGGTTCAAATCTAGGCCAAGCACACAACTCGCATCAAAGCACTTGTGCTGTCACAGGACAGAGGAGGTGATCTTACAAAACCTGGAAATGCCTCTATTATAATCCAGGTGATCAATCCTGGCACAAAAGTTGGATGTAGCTGCACTACAACTAATATTCACAAGAGATCTCTGTTCAGTACCTAAGTCTCTGAAAAGAATTAGTGGACACAATATTAAGTAAAGCCTACAGGGTCACGTACCCAAAAATGAATGATAAAAACTCAGGTTTAGGTTTGTTTTGGTTTTAATAAAGATGCCTTTAAGAGTTGTAGTAGTAAGTAAGAATACACATTTTTTTCTACTGTTACATACCTATTCTGAAGTAACCATCCTCTAAGCGTTTGTCTTTGGTTTCTTTGCTTAATACCAGTTCTTCACTCTAGAACAACAAAGCACAAATGAGATAATTTATTTTGACATATGACTTTGCCAGAGAAAGACAAATGTGTGTGCACTCTTCTTATATATTCAGCATCCATTTTTTTCCAAATAATTAAGAACAAGCCTGGAATATAGTTATTTATAGCCTTATACAAGCCAACATTAG
>VZRH01002146.1:1080946-1149988 GCA_013397555.1 Urocynchramus pylzowi
AAAAAAAAAAAAAAAAAAAAAAAAAAAAAGAGCAGCACTGTTCCAGAACTGAACAATACTTGGCTTCAAAGGAGGAAAATCAAGTACTCTAAGTGCCCCATGAAACTCACATGGTAATTGCCACGTGAACAGAATGCTTAGTACATACTGGCATACACAGTAGGAGACAAGCAAAGGCAGGGCCTGCCTTCTTTTTCTATGGCTTAACAAGAGTTTTCTCTCTTGGACAAATGAAAACTTACAGCTTACTTTTTGATCTAAGACTTTGGGTGAGATGGAAAGCCATCAGATCAGTGAGGGAAGCACCACAATTATCACTGCCTCACTATATGAATGGGGATCAGTAAGTTTTATTTAATAAGCACCAAAAAAAACCCAAAAATTGTAGAACAGATCTTGAAAAACAGCTTGAAAATTACAACCATGATCCAATACTGAAAGATCCACTCTAAGAATTTCCCAGGAATTAATTAAAAATGCTTGGCAAAATGGAGATTGAAGATCAGGGTTAAAATATTTGAATGACTTTCTAGCTCTCCTGAAGTCCAGGGTGGAGAAACAGGGCCCTGAGGAGCTGCTGTCCTCAGCTGACATTATTTTACTGACAATACTTTCTTCTGACACCAGTGGCTTAGGAACAGGCCAGATGCAGAATTTCCTGTTTACCTTTTCCACAAATTGCATCAATAGCAACAGAACCTCTGTATCATTACTTCCTTAAGGGATGATCCAGTGAGGGACATTCCACAGCCAAGTAAAGCCAAAAAAGAGATGCCTGATGAACATTTTTGCTCGTTACATTGTGCATTTTTGTATCTTGGGCTTAGATGAAGTGAGGGCTGCTGCTGTTTTTTGTGGTTGAATGTATTTCCACAGGTCTTGAGAAACAAACCCCTTAGATCTTATGATGTAATATCCCACATGTCATGTTTTATAATTAGAACCAAACTAATAATTGGCTTTTTAAGGATGGGAGTAGTAAGAATTTTCTATTTTTGTCTGCTCCAAGGAAGGCAGACTGGGAAAATGGAGATATGAACTCCTCCATGATTACTTACTTCAAAAAAATAGATAAAAAGAAAATTTAAAAAATATTCAACATATGGCAATTTCAGCCTAGATTTCAAGATTCCTACACCAGGTATGTGGGGAAGGCAGAGATACTTTGCCATTTTAATACTAAATAAAATAAATCTGTCTGAAGTAATATCTTAATCCTCTCAGTCTTTGTGATATAAGTAGTTAGCTGTAATATCTAGTCGAAGAAAAAGAACTCATACCATCTGACTTCAAACAAGAATATACTTTAGATAGTGTAGTACTCTCCTGTGGTAAAACTGGCTCATTTATGGGGAAAAAACATCAGAAACTGGGAGAAAGGTACGCATTCTGTTTAAGAATCTGTATATTTTGGTATCTAGTGGGTTCAGATGTGTGTCAATCTCTGAACTAAGACTTTTTTACTAAGTCAAGTAGCAGATTGACTTAGGTTTCCCATTTCCCAAAATACACAGGAGAGGGAAGACTATTTATTTTTTTGTTTTAAATAGTAGCAATGAACTGGAAGAAAATGACCTTGTTCACCTCGAAATTACCAACAGCACTTGTAGCAGACTGCACCCTGAATGAACATCTGAATAGTTACAATAGTCTTCTGTGAACATACCCAGTTAAAAGAAGGAAGAGTATGAGAACATCAGAACATCAAGTTCATACAGTTAAAACAAGCATTTATGTTTCCTCACTGTTAAAAAAGTCAATAAAGAGACTTTATTTTGATCCTGTAAGGGAGAAGACATAAATCAAAACATTCATACCTGAAAAGGCAAAACTTCTACAGTTGTGTTTAGAAGTATGTCTCCTGGATGTTCTGGATTGCCACTGTGAAACAAGTACCTATAAATGAAAAGAAAAACAAAAGACAGTCTACATACATCAGTCAGAATCAGCTGTGTCACTGCCTTACATGTTAATTGTCACATACAGATGTTATAAGGATAAACATCATTTTTATACTGAGCCTACATAAGCTGCTTTCACATATCACTGTAACTGGAAGGGGTCAAGGTTTTCAGTTGCCAAGGAGCAGTTGGGCAGTATTTTACACAGGAAGGGAGTTTGCATCATGTGCTGTTGCTAGACTGCATTACACAAAGCTGGAGTCATTCCTGCCAGGCACACACTGGTATCACCTCCAGAAGCAGGAGCCCTGCCTTCCTTCAGCCTCTCCCCAGCACACGGCACCCTCTCCCTGTGCCCACAGGATGAACTCTGCAGATCCACTCTGAAGCAGTTCTGGGAACTTAGCCAAGTCAATATTTTGCCAGGTGAGTGTTCCCCAAGTCCATCTCTTCACCATGGTTCATTGCAAAATCTCATTGATGATTGTGCCAGAAATTCCCAACCCACATCCACACCCTTCATGTTACCTGAATTCAAACTTCTATTCCAAGGACAGACTTATTAAAAAAAAAAAAAAAAAAAATAAAATCCCTCAAAAAAGCCCAAACCATAAAAGCCTGGTTTTGACATGTATACACACATAAAAAGGACTTTTTTAAACCTGTACAAAGTCCCCATTGCTCTCACTCAGTTGTACAATTAACTTTTTTTTTTTTAATCGGACAGAGTAAATATGTTTGAAACATTATTTAAACCATCCCTATCAGTATCAATCAGTGAAGTGTTCAAATTCTAGCTGCCTACTCTGAACAGCTTTTGCAGTACTGTACATGTATAGATTATGTTACAAAAGAGACAGTTAATTCCTCTTCCTTTATATATGACAGGAACTTCATGTTTTTCTGAATATGTATTATGTAAACCAGTAATAATATTTTTTTACCACTAGGTGGAATCAATGCTTGAAAATTGTTCACTACTTGCCATTTTTTTCTAGTGGACTGGAGTTAATTCAGATTACTGTCATAAACTAATTAGATCCTACACCTACTCAGATGCTACTTTTAGGAAGACTATTTTACTTTTATTAGGTTTAAATGAATATGTAAAAATCTATCAACACATTTCAAATCTTTCTTCAATTGGAACTTAGATGGTACTTACTGTTAATTTCTCTTCGACGTTAAATATGTCACCAGCCAGAGACAAAATTAGTTCAGAAATTATCACTTGATTAAAATTAAAAACATTAGCTCAATTTACAATTTATTAAGATGCAGTTAGAAATGTAAATTCCAGTTTGTCTTTATCCACTATATCTGAAGCCAGGTTGAATTCCTGGCATTAATTCATACTTCATAGCTACAAGGAAAGTAGAAGAAAACAGCGCTCTGACCCCAACTCAGAAAGAAATGTCTGTGACCCCAAAATGATAGAGGTATTTTAAGAAAATGCAGATACATGTAGAACATTTCTTTTATTAAGGCTCAGAAAAGGAGTAACACCTCACATTGTAATACAAGAAAGCCACACTGATTTCTATTCTGTTGGCTTCAGCAGAACTGCACAGTTGTACTGGAAAACAGAACTGAACTAAAGAAGCCTTTCTACTGTGTCTCAAGAAAAATAATTTCCACACTGTACTTTAATATAAAGGTTAGTCAATTCCAAAGTATACAAGCTACCTAAAACATCCACAGCTCTTCCAAAACAAATCTTGTGACTTTTTCAAGACATTAATGACATCCAAAAAACCCCAACAAGTAAAAGTAATTTTTTCCAGGAAGATGCCTTCATTGGACATCTCAATAGTAAGCAAAACAAAACTCTCAGGAAAGCTGACCAGAAAACTAAAAGTATATTCTGCTGTCTTTTGACCTAATACATCTATCTAGTCATGCCTTAGTCTGTCAGATATCCTAAGCAGTACTGGCCATTTTTTCTCTTGAAAACACTGAAAATTCTAAGGAGACTTAATTCAAAAAGGAACTTGCCGTCTAAGGTATTCCCATCAAATGCTCCACCCAAACCACAGACACGCGGCTTTTCCTCAGCACTTAGTTCTGAGAAGACACGCCTAAAAATCTCCCTGTGATCTGGGCTCACTGTGCTCTCAATGAACAGCGACTGGCTTTGGAGGTTTGGATGGGTTTTTGGGAGAAGCAGTAGCAGGGAGGGCTTTGTTTGTTTGTGAGGAGTTGTTTGCTTGTTTTTGAAAACAACCCTGCAAGCACACAGCCAACCATTTCTCCTTCTGTGCCATCAGCTTGGAGACCGAGCTGCAGCCTCCTCCCCTCAGCAGTTGTCACTCCATTAGAGCAGTGCACTCCCGAGCTGGCACAGTGCCAGAACAATTTACAGCAGTAATTAATCAAACCCGATTTCCATGTAATCAAACCTGCTATTTTAGTATATTTTCTATAACTATCTGTTAATCCATATGCACACACAAATGTAACACATGCTCATGTCACATTTTAAATTATGTTTAGAAAGGAAGGGATATTTTTATATCTGAGCCTTGCTTCAACACTTGACAGATAACACCTACTTAGACATTAAAACCTACACAGATTGAAAACAGAAGCCTAAATACACATACACAGTAAATCCATATCTATAATATTTTCTTTAGAACTAAAATTAACCAATTAGAAACTTTTATTTGAAATAAAATTTAATTTATGAACAAACAGATGTTCTACAGCTCCTAAAATAAGTGTCATTAGCTATTCTTTTGTGAAACTTGCTTTTCTGACAGGGGAGATTTTCCAATGGAGATTCTTTGGAAATGGGTTGAGAGAGTAAAACTAATTTCAAAACAAAAGTCAGTTAAACCTCCCTTTCAGAAACCTTTGAAATGGCTTTTAAGGAGCTTTCTTTACCTCCCCAAACCTTTTGGGTTTGCACTCTTTATATGCCAAGACCTTTTTTACAAACTTGCTGTTATGCTAGCTATTTAATTAGATGAGAGAGTATTATGGGTTTCTCCCTCCCAGGTGGAGAGAAGACTCTTATGTCCCCTAACTAATGAACTGATTTATTAATCTGATATTTCGTAAGTAAAACAGACAGTTCTAAAAACCACAGAGACATTTGCAGGACATTTAGGGTCCTCATTAAATCACTAATGTAGAGTAATCCAGCTGACAGCCATAGGATTACGAGGTTGTTTCCTTTTATTTAATTCCTACACCAGTAGTAAGATGCCTGGCCCAGTCCTTTTCTCTTTCAAGAGAAGCACTGGTTTATAACTGGACTGAATGACCTTAAATGTCTTTTCCAACCTAAATGATTCTATGACTCTATAGTTTTCAGACTATGATAGGTATTTGTCAATACAGATAGTGAAGAACCTGGGAATAGCTTTGCTTTCAATTGCTAAATTATTTTGACACCTGTTCTGGGATTTACACATGACAGTCCATGTAAACAGTAAGAACATGTGCTTTTTTTTCCCTTATTACTTAACATATTTCTTAGGGTAGAATCACTAAGATTTCCTTGTCTACCTGCTGCTTAAACCTAACACCTTCTGAAGCATTCCTTCAAATAAAAATTCTGAAAGCAATGGATCTGTAAATATAGTAATCCCAACCAAACACTAATTCACCTAAAGTTAAAAAAAACAAACCCTACTATTGCCTTAGGGAATATTATTTCACTACTTTCTTAATTACAAAATACAAACATGAACACAGTAGAACATTTTTGATCAAAGTCATCAGAGAAAAGTAACTCTAACTTACAACTGCTAAGTATAATACTAATGTATCTGAACCTAAGAGAACCTTTTCTGCTGGCAGTGTCTTTTTAAAGAGTCACAGGTCAAAGATAATAACCAGCTACTCTAGATGTTCAAACACAAGAGACAAACCTCCTCTCTACCAGAAATAATTAAATCTATTAACTCACATATGTTCTGCTCATGACCTCCACGTGGTATGAGAGTAAGAGGAGGCTAAGTGTTAATATTTCATGTAGCATTAAAAAATACACAGAATTTCAAGAGCACTGAAAGTTCAGAAAACAAACAAACACAAACAGAAAAAACTAACACCAATCACCAAACTAAATGGAGCAAAGTCAGAGCTGCAAAGAAAACTTCTGTTTTCATACTCAGTGACTTCAGTATTTACCCAGGTTGAGTTGTTGCCATGGAGCTAGATACACATCTAAAATCAAGACAAATAGAGGGGAAAACCCCCCTAGCCAATAAGATGAAACAAATATTCATACACATCCTAACACACAAAGGGAGGGGAAGGTAGAAGTGTGATTATCATTTGTACACTGACAAAAGATACCATTAGTTTGCCAATACAGTTAACTATTTAGGGTACTTTAAAAGCCCACACTCAGGTTCAGAACCCCTCCAACAGTGAGCACTCAGAAAGATTCTCACCTTTTGTAACATCCCCCATGAGATGGATTAATCAATATTACTAATCTGAACTGCTGACTTTAATGTTCTTTTAATAGGTAGATTTTTTCATCACCTGTGCTTTCAAAAAAAACCCAAAACAACCATGCACACCTCTATCCACCCCCTATGTTGCTTATAAAGGGATGAATCTCTCTTCTTTCTCTCACATCCAAACATATTTATGTCCAAAAATTTATTATTCTCTCTATTACCCAATTTGATTTATTTTAGGTGTTAAAAAATCTTCTGTATTTTATTTAAATAAAGTGCCAATTATTTTTTTTATCTATAGAAATGTTCTAATTACGTGTTCTAATTAAAATAGAACTCAATACACAACAATTTTATTGTTAAATTATGGCAGTTTTATAAAAGGAAACAGTATACAAACATACTTTAAACAGCACAATTCACATCCACTGTCAATATATCTGGGTTTTATTTTGAAGGAAACAAGTTATTTGACCTGATACTAAACCTGATTCTAAGACTATAAGAATGCAGGCCTTTGTGCTCTGTAAACACCAGGAATCAAATCCTTTCCTTCACATATCCTCCTTATGTTTCTTTTTAGCAATGTGATATATTTTATATCCCATTTTCAGAAAAGGAAAATAGGTAGGAAGGCAGAGAGGAAATGTTTCCTTCCACGTTTGAACAAATTATCCATAGCAACATGCAGCCTTAGAGTTTTTAATTCTGCACAATATGAATTTCTGTAAAAGCAATATTCAGTCAGCAATTCTTTGGCTCTCTACAGATGCCATCATCCACTGCAAGAGTCATTATTCACCAATTCTATCCAGCATTTTTGATCACTGGATGCAAATGTGGTAAAAGAAAACTAATCTACCTCCTTTGTGTCACTT
This sequence comes from Urocynchramus pylzowi, assembly GCA_013397555.1. Classification (NCBI taxonomy): domain Eukaryota; kingdom Metazoa; phylum Chordata; class Aves; order Passeriformes; family Fringillidae; genus Urocynchramus; species Urocynchramus pylzowi. Next base: position 1,088,144 of record VZRH01002146.1, read on the forward strand.
TCTCAGAATCCTAATTAGGAAATGTTATTCTACTGTCACTGGAAACCAGTATTAACCATGCACTATTTCCTCATGCAAAACACAAACAGAAGATGAATAATTTCTTTTTCTTCTCTCAAGCTCAATTTATTCTCCTATTCTTCATGCCTCTTACTAAGTCATTTGAAAAAAATTGCTTATACTTCCAAAAAAAAGTGTAATTCCTCCAGTCTATATATATGCATCTACCAAGTACTCACAATAGGTAAGCAATGTAGTGGAAGCTTTAAAAAAAAAAAAAANTATAACATCTTGTTGTTATAATTCCAAATTTGGAAAAAACTCCCCATGAACAAAGAAGAAACGCTCTGGCCTCCCCAAACAACACAAATCAAAAAACACCCCCACCCTATTACCTTCTATGCAAAATGCCTGGTAAGATTTCACTTCCTCTGACAAAATGAGTCCATCTCTAAGTGTCTTTATGTAAAATGGGCTGCATGGTTGGAGCTGCAAGGGTTGAATTCCCTGTTTTCACAGAAGTGTCAACCCAGTGCACCAAAAGGACTGAACTTTCTCATGTTTGTCAATGGACCACAAAGTAGCTTGACTGAAGAAGTGATGGAAGGATTCTGAGGAGTGGTCTGTTTTATCCATCACATGCCTAAGAAATTAATCTTCTCACACCACTTCAAAACTCAATCTGAATCAATGAAACCTGCACCATTTCCTAACCCTCTTCACTTGTGCAGTATTTGTAGAAGATATTTAGCTGTGTAAGAAAATCTCATTCTCTGGTCTACTCTTCTACTGTTTCCCAGACAAGACTATGACATCCACTTTCTAAAGCTGCACTATGTCTCTGGAGTGGGCTCACATCAACTGTAATAAAAAGTCTGGCATTAAATTAATCTTAAATTTTTCATTTTGGAGATGGTTTGGGGTTTTTTCTATTTCATGGATAGGGTTTTTTTTTGTTTGTTTGCATTTTTTGCTGGGGATGAATGATTGTTCTTTTACAAGGTTATTTATTAAATGCTGAATTTTTAATCCAGTGAGATGTAGAAAGGTTTTGTTGGGGTTTTGAGCTTAGTGTGTGTGTGTGTGTGCACATAAACATTTTTTACCCCTCCAGCTTGGCTGGGGAAGCACAGATAACTCCCTTCAGTTTTCCTATACACAGGCATTTGCCACCATTTGAGATTGCACTTGGGTGTGTGACCTCATCAAAGGCTGGAAAGATGCAATTATGACATCTCAGAGACTCCAGTCCTTCTGGAAATCAGGTGAAGTATTTTAGAGTATCTCAAGTGGCATTAGACATCTAACATTTTGGCAACAGCATTAAGCCTCCAAGATTTCTGACTGAGAACTATAAATCCAGGAACACTGCCAAGTACACAAATCTTGGATATTAGTACCATTAAGGAAGAAGCAGCATGTCCTTGGCTTAGGCAGCTCTTTTCTCCTGTCTCTGATCCATACTTTGAGGTTTTTTTCCCTTTTCATATGAAGTCCTGGCCTCATTGTTATGGGCAGAATTCCATGCCCAAAGCAAACAGCATCAGTGCCTGGGAGCCTGCCTGCCAAATCCCTGCTGTCAGTGCATCCATTTGAGGATGTTCCACGCATTAGTACAGAAGCTTATGCAAACAGAAAAACCAAAGTTCTAAATTCTCTTTTATGTACACTAGAAGTATTATCCACCTGAAATGTACTGACAAACACCAAAACATTTGAAATAATACACTCAGAGATTTTCAAGTATTTCCTATCAGCTGACATGACTGTTACAAGCTTCATAAAATGGTGATGCACCTTCATAGCACACATCTTTAGAATCAGAATTAAAGATTACTTCTAAATTATACACTCTATGTTTATGCACTTACATGCTTCTTGAGCTGAAATTGCCCATAAAAGGTTTAATGTATTGGGCTGAAGGGGAGGTTCTACACTGAACAGTGATTATGAACAAAGAACAGCTTATACATCAGGCAAGTCCCTGCTGTACTCATCTAAAACCAAAACAGTTTTGCAGGTCTCTAGGTTTTGAGTGGTTGTTACTGCAAAAGCAAATAATGAGGAAGTTCCATTTCCAGTTTTGGACAGCTGTTAGGAAGGTTTTTTTCTGATTTGATGCATTTGATCTTGTATCTCTCTACCCACAGGAGGACTTGCATCCCTGTAGGATGGATAATTAATTATATTTTGGATACATACAAGACTGACTGCTATGATACTTTTTTGGCAACTTTTTTGTACTTAAAAAAATTCATTTTATTTTTCACTGCTAGAGAACTTGTTTTAAAAGCTGCCTTTATATTCCTTTACAAAATATCATGCACCCATCTGTCATGTTTTATGCAGGTATTTTTCAGCACTGTCACAATAATTTCAATGCAGACAAAATAATGTATATCTTTAGTTACCACGAGTCAAACAAGATACTATTCACACTCAATACATTGATTTTCTAGCTTAAATAGTCAAATATATATATTCTTGCATGACTATTAATTCTGTATTGTGAGAAGATGCCACAGGAAATATAAGTGAGGCTAACATCACGTGTTCCCTGTGATTCTAGTGCCCAGAATACAAAAAATTAGATGAACAGTCTCAAATACTGCACATCCAGTATTTATGCCAATATCAGAGCACAAGCTGGTAAATTTAATCTACAAGGTGGTTTGTCAAGGTAAAAAGATTTCACTTTAAAACTGAAATTCCAGTCAGCAAGCTGTACCCCATAAAATCACTTTATTAATAGTCCATGTCACATTAGGATGACTACTCAGTAACTTGCTAAAGGGAGAGGCCAACCAGATATGGGGCAACTATAGAGTTCAAAGCAGTGATGGGGGGGGAAAGGAAGGAAAAAACCCCAACACTACAAGCAAAACCACATTATGCCTCCCCTAAAAAAAATATAAACAGCTAATCCTTTTGAAAATATTCCAAGTAACACTATGAGGCAGTATTGCAGAAGAGTCTGGAGCACAAGTCCTATGGTTGGAGCCAGGTGAGGGTCAGTCTCTTCTACCATGTCTCAGTGGAAAGGACAAGAGAAAATGTCCTTAAGTTGCATCAGGAGAGGTTCATATTAGATACTAGAAATATAAAGAGCAGTCAGGCATTGGAATAATATCCAGGGAGGTGATGGAGTCACCATCTCATGAAGTTTCCAAGAGGAAACTGTATGTGGCACTTAGGGATAGGGGTGCTGGCTTGATGGTTGGACTAGATGACCTTGAAGGTCTCTTCTAACCTTGATGTTTCTGTGAAGTAGTTACATACAAGAAACAATGAGCCTCATATTTTAAAAATATAAAGCAAATTTATATAGGTATACTAGTGAGGTTGGGATGAGTTTTGGTTTTTGGGGTTTCTTTTTTTTTCCCACAGTATAAAATACATACTTGTCTTTTCCTGCAGCTTTTTTCTTTAAAAATAAAGGTCAGCATTTAAAATGCATTTATACTGAAGCAAACCTGAAGCCCTTTCTAAAAATATACATTCTTAATTCCTACTGCAGAACAGCCATAAGTTATGCACTTTCAAGGGTTTTCTCAAAGTAATTAGTGCATATGTTCTTTGAAAACAACATCTGATTTGTGTCAATCACACCTGTAGGGAGGACTCTGAAACTTAGGCAAAAAAGAAATGGTTGTGATGATGATGGACACCAGCATCACCTAAGTGCTGCAATGGAATGTCTTTCTCAGATGTGTTTTGACTGGTTCATAAAGAAACTCTTAAATGTAACTGTCAGATTTAATAAATAAATCTGTGCTTGGAGCAGCAAAGTACATGCCAAAACAGCAAAGTGGATTTCAATAATTATGTAAAAACCTGAGGGAACAGAAATTCAATATTATTTATCTTTACAATGTACGCTTTTTTGAGCATTTAGAGAACAGTCCATCCCTTTATTAAAAAAAAACCAAAAAACCCAACCAACCAAAACCAAATATATCTTCAACACTGTTATGCAAATGTTTTTAAGAGGAACCTCCTTCAATCTATTTTCTTTCTCAAGGATTTTCTACTGAAAGAAATGTATCTATTTTCTTATTGCAAAGGATGAGACCCTAAATTACTATTAAGGGACTTTAGTGCTTTGGCTGGAGAGCTTCTGCTTGGAAAGAACCTGGAAAGCTTCAGTACAAGAGCTGTCAAGAGTAAGCATTAGAATGCTTCAGTTTACACATCCCTGTTCTCCAGGTGTGGTTTAGAACAAGCACCATCTATTTGACTGCTCAATATTCAGCAGGAATCTGACAGCCAGGTCTTGCATAAAATAGGCACAAATGCTACTTTCTGCTCAGTGAAGTGAGCTCAGTTCTCACTTTAAGTTAAGAGATCCTTGACAGTGGTATCCCTGACAATATTCTCAGATCTCAAAAATTAAATATTTAAAGACTTAATGAAAGCTAATTAGTGAACGGCTAAAAAAAAAAAAGCTAATTAGAAAACTCAAATTCAGTTCAGCAAAGCATTTGGTGTGGAAAAATAAACTACAGGAACAAGTCAGTGCTCTGTCACAGTGCAATAAATGTGCTATTTATTCAGTCAGAGCTGTGGTCAGTATTTCCATTAAAAAACTTCTTCATCACAAATTTATTATGGCAGTTACTAAACAGTTACCTCAAACTGACTTGGCAGAAAAAAATTTCCTTTAAATTCAAAGAGCTCTTCTAATACTTAAAAGAGAAAAAGAGAAAAAAACCAAAACCTGTTGCATCTTTTCACAGAAAAAAGATTGCTATCAAAATGTGTTTTCTACTCTTAATTCCCACCATCAGATGCATTTCCCTACCAGGAAAGTCTTCCTAATGCTTGGTCCATTTTCCCTTTTCTGTGTTTCAATCTGCCAGTCACAGTTTTATTTTTGACTGCCTCAGTAAGCATCCTTGAAATATCAGGAAACTCCACTGCTCTACAAGACCTGCACTTGCCAAATTCTGCAGCTGCTGCTCAAGTTGCACAGACAAATAAAAACAAGGCCCCAATAATTTTAAGTTACAACATCTGCAAATTTAATTAGTCACTAACTTCAGAAAGGTAAAATACTGTATTTTTGAGGACACTGTGGCATTAGAAGCTAAAAGTCTTAATAAACTTTGAAATGTCTTACAATGATAGCTGAACAGGTAGCATCATTCAAACTTGTGGACTTCCTTTGAGGAAGCAACAGAATGCAAGAGGTTTCCTTTCTTCTAAAGCTAAAATGCATTTCTTCAATAAATAGAAATAACAAAACAAAAAAGGAAAAACCGAAAACAATAACCCCCAAATCAAACAACTAAAAAAAAAACCCCAAACCAACCAACACAAAAACCCCCAGACCAAACAAAAAAATCTCACAAAACCAAAAAAACTCCACAAAAAAATCACACAACCACAAAACCCCCCAGAACAACAAAGAAAACCAAACAAAAAAAATCCCAAAAAATAACCTCCCCCCAAAAAAACCCGCAAAACAAACTCCCACAAACAAAAGAGACCCCAAACCAAACAAAACAAGACCCTGAAAAACCCCACTTCCTCCTCCCCTCAAAAAAACAAAATATATAATCCTCAACAGCTAAGATTGTTCTTAACACAGAAGATGGACATAACTACCTTAGGCCTGGCTACAATTTTCCAGGGCACAACAATTAACATCATTTTCCCACCTTTTACACAGATAATTCATACTTTCTCATTCCCCTAGTTCCCTTCAGCACTAAGGCAACAGGCATAAAAAAATTTATTTTTTCAAGTGTTGAAAAAATTTCCATTTTTCATGGAAAAAATATTTTGCCTTTAATCCAAGGAGGCATGGCAGTTATGCTCCTCCACACATGCACCTTGGAAAGCTAACCAGGGAAGCTTTCAAAGCATAGCAATCAACTGAGACAGTAATCTGACATCTCAAACAACAACCTTGAGATTCATAGGTCAGACTAGTTTGGAACAACACAGTCACAAGGGAACTACTGATCATCACTGTTGTGCTAAGCCAAGGTGAAGACTTAGCCTTTGATTGTGTACCAAGGTAAACAAGTTGACTAATTGGATTCAGTTCAGGACAGCAAAAACATCTCCTTCACAAGAAAAACATACAGTCAAATTGATTCAAAGAAACTTTGTTCTACCAGGCTATAGGTATTGGTCTAAAAAAAAAAAAAAATAGATAAGGTATGAAAAGTAATGAGATAAGGAATCCACTAACATAGCAATACTTAACTTAAAATACTTAACATGTATTTTATAAATCTTGAATTACTATGTTGGTCAGACAGTAGCCAGCAAAGCAGCAAATGAGTCTCAGGAAAACTAAAGGATAACTGATCTCTACAGTGCTAATTATCCTTGATTACCCTTAATTAATCTGACCAGTAGTTGAAAAGAAGTCACCTTTAGTCCTCCATCAAATCTCAGATATTTGTATTTTGAAAGCACACACCCCCTTTCTTTTTTGTTGCATTTTAATATTTTTTAAACAGGTCAACCTGGAATCTTAGCACAGTGACTTGTTTTAAGCCCTAAAGCTACATCTTAAAAATATTGCCTTTCAGAGTCCCCAGCTTTCAGGTCTGGGGACATTCTTATATGCTCCAGCAAGATTTCTGATCTGGACAACCAAGGGACCAAGGCCACAGGGCACAACACACTGTACTACACAGCATGCTGTACAATTGCTCTGTAATTAGAAACAGACTAACCAAATACAAACAGGACCAAATTGGCTTCTTTTAAATTCTCTGCATCAGAGAAGCACTGGTTTTGCATTGCATTTTTCAAAATGGCTCCAGATTAAATGAAAAGAAAATTTAAAAGCAAGACAAAATTTACCATAGTAAGAGAATCAGAGAGAAGACAGTAATGATCACTGTTTCAGCTGAACTCCAAATGTCCCACACCATTTCACTTTAGGTTATAGTGACAGCCTCCAGTTCTACCTTGAAGCATTCTTGGCACAAGCAACTTCACATATGAGACCAGCAGCAAGTAATTACTAACCTTTCTACATTGACTGGCTTGTCAAATTTAAAGAGAATATAATCTCCAGCAACTGGTGTGACAGCCCAGAAAAAATCTTCCCCTACGTAGGTTTTTTCTAGCGTGTGCCCCTGGTAGACTTTTAAAGATGTCGAAACCTCTGCAGGTGGATTCACGTGGATTTTATGCAGTAATGGTTTCAGGAAGTCTTTATCCTAATTGAAAGACAGACAAACATCATGCTGGTCAGACAACCTTGTTTATTATTTTCCTTTCCCAAGTGGTTACACTTAAAACAAACATTGGCATAAAATGGAAAATGAATGCATTACTCATTTTGGGTGCATCAGATTTTGTACTGATCAGTAATATGGACATGCTATTGAAGTCAAAAAAATTAGAAAAAAATATCCCCTAGCAAAAATCCACATAAATAAGCTGGACTAGCATTTCTTCATTTGATAGTAACCAGTCTGTATCAGATTTAATTCCAGCTGGAGCAATATACATCATGCTTGAAAATGCAAGACAACAAGAAAAGGCCTGTTTTCTCCACAATGCTTTTCATTTAATCAGCCTGCTCTGTAAAGGAAGGGAAATATTTTCTACTAACTGTGAGTTTCTGGATCTTCCCTGCTAGAGAAGAGTGGAGGCCAACATGCTGGAAAAGAGAAGGCCTGAAGCGTATCCGTAGGTTAGATTTCTGTCGATCACAATGTTTCTGAAATGGTGAGGGGAAAAAGTAAGGGTGGGATAAAAAAACAAAAACAAAACAACACATTAGTAAAAACCATCACAAGGCAAGAACCTAGACCTATTTACCCAGTTTTTCTTGTTTTCATTCCAGAATGTACCAAGACTGCTGTGCAAATGTAATGCTGTTCAAGGTCCTTGGACAGAACCTGTTTATTCAGCAAGGGTGTCTCTTGAGAAATGAAGGACCAAAATATAACATTTATTTCCCATTTGGAACTTTCTCCAAGACTGCCATCCAAGCAGTGACATCCTGCAGAGCTTCTCTGGTGGTTAAATGCATAAGTTTATTTTAGGCCTGTTACACATGGAATCTAACTAGACTTTTGCTTTTTATCCCTACTGCACACATCTCCAAAATCTGAAGCAATAACAGCTATGATGCCCCTGAGAACTGCCCCTCTAAAGTTCTTTTTGTGATAAAAATTTTGGCAGGAAGAAAGACTCTTCCAGAGCATGCAGTAACCATAATGTACACTATGCTGGCTTTCAGCTCACAAAAATCAACTCATTCATCATCATCAAAACATTTTAGAAGCTTTATAATAAAAACAAACTTACAGCATCTTTCTCAGGGTTACACACTTTCACCCAGAGGATAGAAGCTTTATAATAAAAACAAACTTACAGCATCTTTCTCAGGGTTACACACTTTCACCCAGAGGATATGGTCCAGGAGCCAATCAATAGGTTTCTCCTTATAAAACATAAATATGAACTCTACAATAAGAGTGATATCTGGAGACTGGAACATTTTACCTGTGGGTGACATTAAGAATAACTGGAGTTACTTTAGATTAGAGATAATACTGTCTTTTGAAATCAATGTGATAGCAGACTATAATATTTGTGCCAAGACAAGAAATATTAGCACTGAACAACTTGAAATTTCAATATTATTAGAAGTTCCATACCTTTCAACTAAATAAAAGAACTATTCAAACAAGAACTTATCATATATCTTGGTGCTATCAAAATATTCAGTGTATATTCAATGTACCACAACACAGTCTCCTTAAGAATAGAAATTGTCAGTTTGAAACACTAAGAGAAAGAAGAGTTATGGATTGGCATCTATTATTCCCCATGTCATGTGTAAGTTCAAGCACCTGAGATGAGGAGTGCTGCAAGTATTAGCTGCCCAGTCACACAATTTCAGCTTCTGCAGGTACAGAAAGCAGAGATGCAACACCTACCACTAACTTCAGAACCTTCTGGGCAGGAAATCAAAGGGAAAGAAGGAAGCTACCAGAACATATCCAGTGACAGTGCAACTCAAAAAGAAGTGACCAGAGTATTTTTCTGCAGTGCATAGACCATCAGCAGGACTTCTGGGTGGCACTGTGCAAAAGGATTCTTGGGGATCCTGCAGACTGTGAGGCTTAAAGGAGGCCTTTGCAAAAGAAGGAAACTTACTGTTGATGAAGAAAGTCTATATAACATCAATATGAGCAATCACCTACATGGTTGTGGAATACAGTGGAATACTGCCTCTCTGGCAGGAGAGGTGTCTGAAGAGAAAGGTGCCCAATACACAGGGCTATTGTGTCAATCTGAAGGCAGCACTTCAAAAAGGTGTCTTGTATGAAAACACTGCTACCAGGAGCAACACAACTGGGAGTGGGGCAGTCCAAGGCTGAAGACAGACTGACCAGTGCTTGAACCAGGGGCTGCACTGAAGCATTGGAACAGGCTGCTGAGGGGAATGCTTAAGGCACCCTGGAGGTATTTAAAAGACATTTAGATGTGGCACTTGGAGACATGGTTTAGTGGTAGACTTGGCAGTGCTGAGTTAGTGGTTTGACTCAATGATCCTTGAGGTCTTTTTCCAACCAAAATGATTCTATGACTACATGCCAGCTAAAATCCCAAAGGCAGTTCCAGATTTCAAGACAGATTCAGAAAACATCACCAGGTTTGCAGATGAAGTCTGAAGTCTTTGCTAGGTTACAACAGCAAGAGCAATGAAGAAAGACATCATGTAACAATGAATCTCTCAGGAAGACACTGGCTGAAGTGATTCAGTTCTGCAGATGTTGCTGAGATGTGGACAGTGCTGGACTAAACAGGGATGGGCTATTGGGACATGTGTGCACCAATGGATCAGAATCCAGCAGAAGCTCTTCTCAAATACAAGACTTCTGTCTATCCACATTTTGGAGTCCTGTACAACACACTGACACACAGCAGTCAGGCACGGGAAATGTTTTGAGCGTTTTTTTTCACTTGTGAAGAGGCCTCCATAGGCTTTCTAAATAACAAGTTCCACAAGTGGTAGAGGTTCTAATATTTTCTCCTACTCTTAGGAAAACCAGCTGGAGTAGACATTAAGAGGAGATCACTGGAAGAGCCTTGCCCTTTTCAGAGAGCAGGTCTGATGCAATCTCTTTTCTTTATGACTTGTGAGAAACTGGATAAGAACAAAAACAATGCAAGAATACGCATTGGAAACTCTGAGAGGAGTTTGGAGGTGTCTGAGTTAGACTACATCATCATGCCACGCAATAAATATGGAAGAAGCATCTGACTAAAGTATACCAATTGTTTCACCTGCTAGAATGATGCTATAATCATTATAGTAGACAATTTACACACTGGGATGGAAAAGTAAATGTGATAAAACATTAACTAATTTGACATTGCTATATCAACGTTGCCACTTACAGAAACTTTTCATCCAGCCCTTTACAAAGCAAAATATTGTCATCACTTTTAAGCTGCTGTTGCAACAAGGTCCTCAAATAGGTATCTCCACATGAAAACTATCTGTAACTAAAATTTGAAACTCCCACTACACAAGGGACAACTCCTACAAAGCAAGGGACAACTGCAAAGCTTTATTCTTAAAAGACATAAGAAAGATGTTATTATTTTTATTAGTACATTGTTAGTATTTACACACTATATTGTCACATTGTTTAACATAATTTGTGGAAGTAAATATTTAAAAATGGTTAGGAAACAATCATATGATTAGTTAAATGTTGTGTAAAATAGTCATGCAGAATAACAGCTTTCAGCTTGTCACACTTCCAACTAAACAGACCCCAATTTTCCTGGTGATTCATCTCTGCCTACTGCTTTCAATGGCATAGGGCAGGAGAGGATAAAAATATGGTAAGCCCTAATAAAACACCAGCTAAAAAATGGGACTAATCAGATGTTTCTGGGATTTTTATGGGTCTGAAACCTCATTTCTAGGTGACAGCTGCTGAGGCAGTCTGTCAGCCACATCTGTTTCCATAGGAAGTGCACCTTTCCATGTGGGGCCAGAGAGATGCACAACATGATGAGAGTCAGGTCAATATGCAGTCAAAAATCATCAAGCCAAAGAAACCTAAGCAAAACACTGCAGTGAACATGCACTGCCTCAAACTGCAAACTCTGTGAAAGAATTGAAGCTGGACTCATCTTGCACCACGTTCGGGCACTTGGTAGAGTACATGGGAACAGACATAAATCCAGGACACTCTGCTGACAAAACTTCAGAGCTTTTGGATTCTGGGTGCATACAACCTACCATTGTGAAGAAACTTCAAAATCAGAAAGAATTAAGAGACAAAGGTACAATTTTGGTCTATAAAACCCTAAAGACACAAAACGCAGACTTTCTCCAAATTATTTATCTATATTGATAAAAATGATGATCAAGACTGAAAAAAAATCAACCTGTAGAACACTTTCTGATTTACTGTGCCCTGACAAGACTTCTATCCATTCTTCAGTCCATTTAAAGGCCATCCTTAGTGAATTATTCTGGCCGTCTCAGTATTTTGCTGGCAAATACAAGGCACACACAAAATGAAAGACTTTGTTTTCTAGTTCTCTGAACTGCTAATATCTAAATCATTTTAATTCTTCCACATGAGCATCACTAATATTGAGTCTACACCAACAGTAATTTTACACCTGCAAACACATATTCTAGCTATAGCTGATGTTTTCAATGCTTTCCCTGGTAATGATATGCAAATTGCTGGCATTAAAACCAGAATCTCTTTGAAGTTATTTAAAGCTCAAATGTTTGACTTGCTCTACTCTTTCCCAAACTTCAACTATGTGCACAGCTTGAGCAAAACTGCAATCAGAACAACTTAAAATAATCAGAACAGCAGGCCTTAAAACATCAGGACACAATAAGACTCAGAGGAACTGTATAAGATAACCAAAAGGCCATTTCAGACCACTCCATTAAATGTTTGTGACAGCTGGCATTATAGGTACAGTGCAAGGATTGCAGTTCCTCTGGAAAACACTTCAGCTCACAGGAAGACAAATCATTATTCCTCACAAGCTAGTAGGACTTTCCTACATTATGTCACAGGTCTCACAGTGCAAACAAGAATCCAGAAGAGTAAAAGATACATCTCCTTCCACAGAGCTTCTTAAGGAAACAGCATACATCTCACCCATTATTTATTAGATACTTGACAGCACTTAAGACTATGCTTTCAGGATTAAAAAAAACCAAAGGAAGCAACGTCTGTTCTGTGGCAGAGGTGGCAGAATTCTATAATCCTGCTGTCAGCCTAAATAGCTACATTTGCCACTTCCTCATGTAGCACTTGCATAAATTAGATTTTCAGTTCAGAAATACACTATGACAAAAAATCCCACATTTTTACCTCGCAAACTTGCAAGCTAAACAGGGTTTCCAACAGCTAACAGTGAATCAACCACACCTCTCTTTTTGAGAGATTACTTCTAAATCAGTAGCATCTAGACAACAGTTGCCCAGAGAAGCTGTGGATAGTCCATCCCTGGAAGTGTTCAAAGCCAGGCTGGATGGAGCTCTGAGCAACTTGGTCTAGGGACAGGTGTCCCTGCCCTTGGCAGGGGGGTTGGAACTGGATGATCTTTAAGGTCCTTTCCAAACCAGGCCATTCTATGATTCTGTGAATTGAGTGCTCTACATTCTTTCTTGGACATCTACACATAAAACTGGTCCTCAGTTACACACTACTATTGCTCTTCCCAAAAATATCTGCACTACCAAATTACCACAGTATCAGTCTGCATCAAGATCCATAAAGGAATAGCAGAGATGAGAAAAATCTACATTACTTGCATAAAATTTCCAAGCAATATGTGGTTATAGAATACCAATGTGTACCAGAGCCAAAAGTTTTAGTTGCTCTTATGAATACTAATTTTTCCCTCAAAGCTTAAAAACAGAATAAATAGCGATATTGGAAGAATAAAAAAATCTAATTTAATTTTCTAGGTAGAAAAGCAATGTTAAGATCTGTAGCCATAGATAAATACATATGAAATTCTACTGGTATCATCTAGTTAAAAGGAGGCAAACAAATATGATACAAGGAACAAAGAATAGGAATGCAAGCAGCAGGAGCTAACACCTAAATTTGACTACATCTACTTTCAGAGCCCACACTGCCCAGAAGTACACAGACAGTGTAGAAAAACAAGATATTTTTAAACAGTTGTGCTTTTGATTAAGCCAACTCTCAGTATTAAGAACTATCTACCTATCCCACCAGGCTTAAATACTGTGCCCTCTATAACTATAGCTGTGAGAATAGAGGCGGGGGGGGGGGGGGGGAAAAACACAAATACCAAGCAAGTTAAGTGATCTGAAATACAACTGCATGGGGTAGACAGCACACGCCCTAAAGCGTAAGCTGGCTTTATGCATATTTGGTTTTATGCACATTTGGTGTGTCATTCCTGCAAAGTGGCAATTTGTAAGTGAGCACACTCTACTACTAAAGAAGGCAAATGTAGAACAGATGTAAATTCTATAGCCCAGGAACTTCATACAGAATTTACACTTAAGGTGCAATTAGACTGGAGCTAAAACTCAAATTGTGGGCTTAGTCTGGATCAGTGCTTAACTGTTCAACAGTAGAAACAAAGCCTTATCAAATGCTGTATTCAACCAGTCCCTGCTAACACAGAACAGAATGCTGCAAGGAGTTCCCCAACCAAGGAAAAGTTTACTTAGGGCAAGATGTCAGTAAACTACTTCTTATTTTTCCATGCTAAGCAGCATAATTTCCTACTTCTCCCACTTCTAAGGCCACAGAATCAATTCCATAATTATTTCAGCAACAGTGTATCTTTGATGGTAGTCCAAAGCAGTTAGGTGATGGCCAGGTGTATAAGGAGACTTCACTCTGCCCATTTGCTTTTCTCCTCCCCACTGTTTCTGTAGGCAAGTCTACAAAGTCTACATTCTGTAGCCTAACATAGCATGTAGGAAGGATAATTACTGTTTTCCTTTCTACTCCAGGAACCTCTGAGACTCCCCAAAGTCAGGGAACTATTGCACACCTGATGCTGAGCTGGAAACAGGACAGCACGGCTTCAAGTAGTACCAACATTCTCAGTTCTCAGCACAACCATTATGGGTCACTGAGCTAAAAATGAAGCCATTCTCTGGCAAGTAGATCCAAAAGAAAGAGAACAAGAATGTCCAAGAGAATGACAGAATTTAGGGCTGCACTTTTATCTGTTACACGTAGGATTTTCTTTCTGTTCTGAACTCAATTTACAGCCTCCATATTGGAATAATTTGTGTTGACCACAGGAATCTCCAAAGTCTGCCCCAGCTTTTGATTTTTCCTTGCATATCTCCAGCTTGCTGCTTTTAAAAAGACCATGACACATCAGTGCAGTAATGAAATAACCTTTTGACTTGTAAAATCCCTCCCAAACTTCTCTATCATTGCTTTTCTGTCAAGTCTAGTAGATACTAGACTCCATGAAAAACTATCTAGTAGATACTACTCTCCATGAAAAGATGTTAGTGTAAGAGCAAAGAACTATAATTTCCAGAGCACCCTGGCAGTTGACCCACAACCCAAGATCTTGCATTAACTCCTCTCACTGTTGCTCATTGCAAATGACACTCTGACTGCATCTAGGAAGGAACAGATTGTCATAACTTCTCCTTCATGAAGTAGAAAGATGGAGATAGAACAGGCTTTGCAACAAACTGATGCCTGCTAATTCTTGGAAATTTTGGCACAAACACCAACGAAGTTATTTTAGGTGGAGCTAATTTTCATGGTTTATCTTTATTTCAGTCAGTTATGTTTTAATTACATTTTGGTTTTAACAGCAGCTAAATTAAAAATAAGTCATGCCTTGCAGTTTGATTGTTAGTATTTTTATGAATTAACTTTTGGTTATAAAAATTCCCTCTTTTCCAACAGTTTGAGTTTGCCTCCATCATACAAAAGTATATGAAACAAATGAGGGGCAAAAGCAACAACCATGAGCTAAACCAGAGTTCCTAAAAAAGGCAAAGAATTTCTACTTCTTGGTCTACTTCCAGTACAAAGAAGACAGATTTGAAGTCAGATCACTATTAATTCACAGTCTGAGTATGAATGTGTTCTTTCAAACTGCAAAAGTGAACATTTTCTTACCAATGAAACCCAGCTGAGAAAATTCTAGAATCATCCAATCTTCAGAAGCGAGCTGAAGTGCAAAATTTTTTATTGTGCTGAAATAATTCTGCTTGACAACAATGTCGTCTTCAAGCTAGAGGAAGGTAGAAGTGAGATCAACATAAAAAAAAAAAGCAATAGAAAAAAGTACAGCTAGGAAATACTGACTTATAATATATTGCTAACACATAGCCATGTTATTTCTAATGCTAGCACTGATACAAAACATAGATGCCATAGCCTGGAATAACTATTGTAGGGATCAGTCTGTCTATTTGTGGAGAAGTAATACAGAATCCTTGTGGAGAAGTAATACACAAACTAGTAAGAATCTACAAGCATATCTCAACTTCTTACTTTAGAACACTGCTTTTCCAGCTTCTTTCTTCAAAGGAAAAACATCCATGACATAATGTTAGTCTAAGTGGCATCATCAGAATAAGTTCAATATCTGTATTATTTGTACACAAATGTGACTGCTGACTCACAAATGTAAGGGCACTGAAAGAGTTCCTCCTCTGAGACAAGAGGCTAAGAGACACAGTATCTGCAGAGGTAGGATTCATTTCACCTGTCCAACAGAAGCACAGGTGCATAGTCCATAGCCACCTAGTCCAGGCTGCAGAGCTGCCAACATGGGGTGCTACAGTCCCTTTAATTCACAGTAAGTGCAGGCCATTGCTGCATTAGGGATCCTGCTCCTCCTGTCCTTCTCACAGAGCAGTCATGCCCTCCCCCTCGTGCTGGCACTAATATTTGTGCAACTCCCAGCATCAAACCAGACTGTCACATGCTATTGGCTCTGCAGCTTCCCAGAGAGCTGAGACTCCAGCAGCTCTCAGAGAGGAGTCAGCATAGCTTTGTGAAAACTAGATGAGATGTGTGGGACTTTACACCCCAAGGACACAGGCACAAAATCTAAATAAAGATCATTAGTGCAGTTACTAAATTTGCAATACCTGTAGGTAAGACTTCTACTTCAAAGCAGAAACACATGATAGGAACAATTCTGAGCTAAAGTGAAGAAGAACTACTTAACTCTGTTGTTAGAAACCTCATAAAAAAAAAAGAAAAATTCCATGCCTATACACAACAGTCATATTAAAGTGACACTGCACTTTCAAAAGAAAATAAAAATAGATTTTAGCTTCATTTCCACTAAAAACTATGCTGGCTTTTTTTTTTTTTTGCCTAGGCAACTCAACAATAATTCATTTTGGGGACAAGAAAAGAACAGTAGTTTAGCTGCTTCACTTTTTTTGCTAGGCTTCTTAAGAGAAGTGACATAGGATAAATTACTTGCTACTTCGGAGACAGTGAGACAGTATCCTCCTCAAATTACTTCCTCATACACCATAACCACCATACTTAATGCCCTCTTTGAATGATGGGATCAAGTTCTCTGTTCTGTCTAGGTCTTTCTGATGTGTCCAATAACTTAATTTCCAGAGACTCATTTGAAAACTTGTTTCAAAATAAAGAAGAAAAATTTACCTGAATATAATAAACCCCTTTTTTCTGGGCATACATCATAAGAAAACAATAATCCAAGTTTTGTTTTGTTCTCCATCTGAAATTAAATTGAAAGCTTAAGGTTTATGAAAAAATGTTACTTCAATACAAGCTGGCAACATAAAGTAAATTTCATTACAAAGAATGACACATATTAGTGAAATGTTAGGACAGCTGCTTTTGGCACTCTTCCCTCAGGAAATCCATTGTGTGAAAAAAAAAGGAATGAAGCTTTCACCTTATGCTTTAATACAGACATCAAACTGGTTTAATTTGAACCTGACTTTGTGACAACTACCTCACATTTCACTAAAACCACATGTGCATTTAAAATGGTAATTCAACAAGAACTACTGGGTTTTACCCTATATTTCATGAAGAAAAACAGCAAATGAAAGAGTCCACATACAGGAATAAAAGTCTATCAAAAGTCTCAGTTCTCCTCCCAAAATTTGAAACTAAATGGATTCAACCAAGCATAGGCTCTGATCATGCACAGAACAGCATGTAGCTAGGAATGAGATGGATTCACAGAGCACTTTTAGCATCCCCACACTTGCAAGAATTACAGTAAGAAAACATTTCAAGAATTCACATCCCACTTGCCATTTTATAAACAACCAAAGTGTGGGTGTGGGAGGAGATGGGAAAAGATCTGGGGGAATAAACCTACCTCACTCTCTCTTTTGAGTCTCCAAATGTTTCTTTCAAGTTTGTCAAGTCAGGATAGTATGTTGCAGGAGGGGCTATTACTTCCACCAAGCCAGAATTGATCTCTGTAGAAAACCTGTCAATAGAAACATCCTGAAGTCACATGAGAGATTCTGAGTCCTGTAGTTCCTGCTTGCTGTCTGTTGGAGCAGTTACTGTGTCTGGCTACGAGGACTTGCTCAAATGAGGCATTTAAAAGAACAGCAGCATAGAAAAAAGTATTGTTTTCCTTAGCATGTCCTTCAGAGCACTATCACCTTCTGCCAATCAGAATCAAACTACATTCTAAACATTTTTTTGTGCTTTTTCAGAAACTAGTGATTTTTTTTCCTATAGCTCTCTTTGAATATACAGAATACAAGGCCCTAACACAGATGTCAAAAATTTCCGTTCATGTTTAAACAATCCCATCTGTTTATGGTGCATCAAATAATTTAATCCCACTTACTGTTTTACAGTTTAACTGACTGAATCACTGCCTCTTAATTTGTCTTACTTTTTTGTTCAACAGTCCAAAGCTCCATGAAACAAAAAGGCATGATCTCTTATTTCCAGAATATTTTTTATTGCTTATTACAACCTGATTTAGTTTATCATCAATAAACTAAGAAATCCCCAATTAAAACTACAACTTACTCTCTTTCCAGGCTTGCAACAACACTGTTAACATAATCAAGATCAGTCTGGGGAAAAAAAGCAAACAAAAAAAATGAATAGATTACTTGATAGTTCTACAGTTACATGTCAAAAGAACAAAGTAAAATAAACATTTTAGGTGGCTGTCCTTGAAAACCTCTTTCATTATGTAAGTTATTGGAGCAATAAAAGAACACATCACACATGTAACTATGTCTTACCTCTAATATGAGAATTTTTTTGTAAACAGGGGAATAATTATCTCATACCTGCACTTAACAGAAAATTGTTAAAACTCATGCTCTTGATGACGAAATGATCAATGAGCTTTTATGTAGAAAGAATTTCATATTATTATTATACAATAATAGATAAGAAAATATTACCAAAGAAATCCTTCTGGAAAATAGTGCATTGAACACACACACACACACTCTCTTCTTTCAAAAGTACATCTCCTAACCTTTGCATTTAAAGCTAATGCCCTAACCACAGAGAGCAGTGAGCCTGCTGCTTTCTGACCAGGGTTGCTTTTTTACATCAGAGACTCAATCTGAGGTACAACCAATCCTATCAATCACTCAGTTCTCATAGATGCAACACTTCTAAAAATTACTCATTGGTGAAAATACAAATCGTGACTTTTCTGGAAAAGTCTAGATCATCTAAATTGCCAGAACTGGGCAATTATTCAGCCTGGCTGTACACATGCATTCCAAGAAAAGAGAATTTGTGAACTCATAAATGTGACTGAAAACCCTGGTCTTTGTTACACTTAGTAATCTAATGATTTGACATATTGTTTACATTTTTTAAAAGAATAGTCTGTAAATCAACCCAGATTCTAGCTCATGAGGATTCTGGAGAAAGTTGTCTTTGAAATGCCAGAAACAAAGGAACAGTTCAATTTTTTTCTGATGAATTTGTAACACAGGATATCATTAAAGGATTATACACAGAGAATAAATCCCTCCCAAGCCTTTCTATAGAATTGTTAATCTTGTTTGATTAAGGTGTTCACCCTTTGATCTTAAAAAAATCACCATTTCTATTTTTTAAACATTTGTTTTTATGAAATCAAACATAAAGCCAGTGACGCACACTTTTCAAAAAGGATAACAACAGCAGTGGATTTCTTCCAAAAGCAGATTTTAAATACCACAAGAACATGTGAGTAGAAAGCATTTCTTGTAATTTTGTCATAGGTATTTTCTTTTAAGTGCTATGCCTAATGCTGGGCAGAAGTTTTAGTAAGCTGGTAAGGTGGTCACAAATTAAAACTCATCTCACACTGTATTCCACACAAGGAGACTCACAAGTCCATATGGACCTTTATATAGCACTGTTTAAATAATTCTATGGATTTTTTTATACACATTTAATTAATAGAATGGAGTTAGGCATAACTTTTCATGTTTCGTGTAACAGCTGCAAATCACAGTAACCTAGTGACTACCTAAAAATAATTTTAGTACATCCATCTTTACGTGAAGCATTTCTTTTTCTCTCTTTTCAAAACATTTTAAATGTAAAAAATACAGAAATTGCAGTTCAATCATCATGTGAAAAGACACAAATTTGCATTTTAGTTAGCATGCCAAATTTCAATTACTCGGTCCAGCATTAAGAACTCCAACACATTTAATACAGTCCATACTGAAATTGCATAGAAAAAGATAGGATTTATATATATCTACATACACACACTCAGCAGAAACACAGCTAGTTTCTATTCAGTTTTCCAGAGATTAAAATAAATGCCAAACTTCATGCCAACTGGAATCATATATTTGATCACAAGCCTGTGCCTTAGTGCACATCTCCCTAGCAGGAACGTAGCTTTGACCTATTTTCCAGACTACCATGAAGCCTTGCTACTGCTTGTAAAATCTTACACTCTTGTACAGAAAACATCACAATCAGGAAAAAAAAAGTCTGGAATAAGAGCGTTTTCTCCCTACTTCCCACTATTTGTTTGCATGCTTCACATGAAAGGCTGGCAGTTCCCCCAGTCAGAGCTGCAATCACAATAGGATCACATCAAAAAGATGCAGCTTGAAGTCTTCCAACCTCATATTGTAGTCTTGGCTGTCACAAAAAGTCAAGAATGTCTGGTCTAGCTGCTGTGAACATGAGATACAGAAAATACCAGTGCTGGCTTAGTAGGCAACCTTTCCTTCTCAATCAGCAATCACTGTATCACTGTAGTGCAAAAGCAGATGAAAGAAAAAGAACATGTAGATTAGAAGAGTTGATGTCATTTTTCACATAATCAAATGCATTAAAACACTGTATTCTGCTATCATTTTTAAATAAGCAGTTCTGTTTATATCTACCAGCACCACACGAGATTCAGAACCAGGATTTCAACACAAACCCCTTCCCCTCAGGTTGACTGCCCTCTTCCCACATCAGAACTTAAAGAGAAAATCAAGTCCTCTCATTGCCCAGTCTAACAATAAGTAGGATCTTTGCCAACACCCTTTGGCATGGACATGTCCCAGGAAGGTGGCACTTGGAAATTAATTAATACAACATCATGAAGTAAGTATGAGCATACACAACAAATGTGATCGAGCTGAGACTATAACCAAGGGAAGAGTGAAGTAGACAAAAGACTTTTCAGGGTAGCAATGGAAGGAAATCTGGAATAGCTTAATTAAATCTAAGGATCTTTCAAGTAGTATCAGTAAATTCAATCAGCAACAGAAAAAGCAAGAGAAAAAAAATCCATTATTAATCAAAATCTATTCTCCATTTTCGAGGAATGAAGTGTTTACTGCCTTGACAAAATAAGATATAAGATCCTCTTTATCAACCTGAAGGACACACGACTGCTCATCTCCAATAAGCCTAAACAGGACAAGACAAATCCAGATTTATAAAAAGAAGTCACCAAGAAAGAAAATAACTGGTTTTGTGTGTAACTGTTCTTTAGGCTTCCAGTGAAAATCATCTGCTAGATACTAGGTCAATTTTGAAGTAGACCTGATGAACTTAAAATCTGTTGTTTCATGGCATCAGTGCTGCTTGTAACTATTGAAATGAAATGTCACTGGTGATCACAACAATACGGTTGTAAATGCTTTTGTCTATCAAATCCAAAGGCATTACTAAAACTATAATTTTTTCTTACTAAAACCCCTAAGGTTGAAGATTAAAAGAAATCCCTAGGAATTCTGGACCCATAAAAACAAAGCACAAATGAATATTTTAAGAATAAATCCCTTTAAAGCAATTAAGTGCAAAATTGTGTTAGCCTCCAACCAAAGAGTTTAATTTCCAGCCACAAGGATGCATCTTATCAATGAATCACATGAAGCCTTACAAACAACTTTGTCCTGGTGAGTGGATCTCTCAGAGCTTCATAATGAAAGGTATAAGTAGGTATCAGCAGTTCAAATTGTTTCGCCTGCTCTTTCTTCTAATATGAAATTATTGATCTTCCAGACAATGCAAAACACGTGAAGATATCTTCCTTTATTCACACCAGACCAAGGATTGATTCCCACCAGCACCTTGCTTCCATCAAAGGCAGCCATGAAATGATACATAGCAAAGAATAAAAACAAGAACAAGGCAAGCACATACAACACCACCCTCTCCTGCTCTCATCTATGCTCCAACTAATTTCAGTTAAGGTTGCTTCCTGAGACAGGTGTGATTTTGTGTATTTAATATTCCTCAGTAGACTCATCTTCAAGGTACCTCATTAGCATCCCCTTGAGCCTATCTAAACTTTCAACAAGAAAAGAAGATTCTAGTTTATGAGATCTGTGGAGTTCCATAAGCCAGTGAACATGGCTGTATCTAAGGTTTAACTCTTTACATCAACAATTTTGATGACAAATGCATGTAGAATGCTTTGATGAATCTCTCTTTACAAAAAGCCTCAGAATCTGTTGCAGAACAAACTGAAGTTGCAGATTGTCAGTGAAATAAGTTTTAAAATTTCTCTGTTTTTGCAAAATGCTGTACTCCAATTCTCTAAAGCACTTTTCTGAAGTGCTGGCAAGGCTGCACGTCAAGTTTGTGATAATTCTAACATTTGTCTGAACAGACATCATAATTCTCAACAAACGCAGAAAGAGCCAGAGCAGCAGTGAACTTTCCAATCTTCTTCATTGATTTTTATGAGTGAGTGTGTGCACAGCAAAGCAGTAGAATACATTAGCTAGCAGACAAAATGAGAGGTTAGAAAGTTCTCATGCACAGCTAGCCAAATGTCCTACAAAACCAAGACTTATTCTTTTAAGAATCAACCCTTTCATACTGTTAAATCCTGACTTCATACCCTCAGGAATGACAGAAGATAGACTGTTTCTAAAAATGTAAGGAAAACCATAGCATTTAAGATCAAAGGTTTATTTACTGTCCAAAGTGACAGACGCATAGAAAAAAAAAAAAGCAATCATAGAATCTCTCAAGCTAAAAAGAACCCAAAAGGATCATCAAGACCAACACCCAGTTCCTCAAAAAACTACCTAAAACTAAACTATATGACTAAAGGCATTGTCCAAATGCTTCCTGAACTCTGACAACCATGGCACCATGAGCACTTCCACCAGCAGCCTATTCCCATGACTGACCACTCAGTGACAAATCTTTTCCTAGTGTCCAGTCTGAACTTCCCCTGATGCAGCTTCACACCATTTCCATGTGTCCTGTCACTGGTCACCAGAGAAAGGACATCAGCATCTCCCTCTCCACTACAGCACATACAGCTGAAGGAATTACAATTCCCTACAGCACCTCAGGGAAGCTGTAGACTGTGATGAAGTCACCTCTCAGTCTTCTCTCCAAAGTTTAACAAACCAAGAGACCTCAGCTGCTCCTCCAAAGGAGTCCTCCAAAGTCCTTGAGGACTTTCACCATCCTGGAATTTATCTAGACTAGATTATTTAGATTATCCAGATCTCAATTCTTAAATTAAATCTACTAGAAGCAAGACTCACATTATTCAAGAAGACCTTTCAAAGAATGAAAAAATCCCTGAGAAACAAGCATGCTAATCTGCATAGTGTGGTCATTTCATTGCTTACCAATTACAATTTTGCTTGATCTTTCATCATCCCATAGAATAGGAGTGGGACAATTTTACCCCCTATCTCATATAATGACAAGCAATATAAAATTACAGCCTTTAGAAAAGGCAAACTACATGTTTATTTGCCTTGAAATAGTAAAAGTACATGTAAGTATCATTACCTATATACAAGGCATAAAATTTTCATAGGAAAAATTAGCCACTAATGTGGCATTTGGACCTATTTTGGGATATATACGCAGTGAAGACAAAGCCCTAAGGAATAAACATGCAGCAGTGGCTTCCAATGGTTGCAGTAGTGTATATATACAAACAAAGGCTGTGGAAAAAGATAGTATCATCTTTTAGAGTTCAACAAATGCAGCTGAAAAATAATTCTATTCAGGAATACTGTGTCTTCTTTCAAATCTGAAGCAGTGAGTTCAAGTTAAATACAGGGAATGTGAGACCAAGTAGCAAGGCAAGAAACAGGAATGAGAATATTGTCATAACATAACCAGCTAATGTTACATAAGCAAAATGCAGCCTGTGTCCTACATGAGCTAATGACTTCATCTCTCCCTTAAATTGCCCCCTCCACCACATAGGCAAGACATTTCTTTCTGTCTCCAGTCATTTCTATGATTAACCCAATGCAGTTCAGGGCAGGGTTTCATAATGCAAAAGCCTTTGGCAGCAATAGCAGGAATACAAGTATACTCTTGTAACACTCCACTCTTGTTTCTCCCTACCCTTGTGCCCTGCCTGTCAGATCCTCAATCATGAGAGCAAATATCCATATGGATTGTGCTGTGAACCACAACAGCATGTCAAAGAACAAGTTGAGTTTTTAAGAAGGCCAGCCACAGCAAAAAGCATCACATTACAATGCAAGACCAGACATTCAGAGGCAAGTTATGCTAGTGTCATACAGCCACTACTAGTTTTGTGGAATCTGAAAGAAAGCAGCACATACTGCCTTGCAGCATGAGAAACCTTTTGTTGTCCTTGGGGAAGCCATTGTTGAAATGCTCTAGACAGCTTGTCTTCCAGAAGATAGGCAGTTGCTGTGTACAGTCTAAAGCACCCTTCTACAATTTGTGCTCTTTATTTGGAGGACAGAAAGAATTTTTAGGTCAAGGCAGACCACTGTAGCAAAACTTCATAGTGTTGTCCAAAAATTCAGTGCCAATTCAGTCCACCATACAAGTATGAAGTCACCTTCTACAATGTTTCTGAAATAAGATTATTACTGTTACTTCCCACCTCACAAATACCCTAGATGTCACCAGAGAGATCAGACAACTCTGGCTATCAATAAGTATATTCCCTTACCAGAAGCATCAGGTAGTTATTGTGTGCCAGGTGCACCTCAGCAAGCATCTCAGAGAAGCATTTCAGTCATACAAATCTAGGGCTTGGGGAAAGAGCAAAATCCTGGATTTTATCTTTGTGCTGAGATAGCAAATTTTTCTCAGGTACATTCAAACTTTCAAATCCTGTCAAAGATCTTTTCTTAGATCTAAGTAAGATTTTTATCACTGGTTTAATTCCTTATAGAAAATTTGCTAGTCACTGACATGAAAAGAGAAGCATAAAATCCTATGTTGGTGCCCAGTTTCAGCAGTCCATATTTCTGTGTACCAAAGCTTAGGTGACCAAGAAGCAGGGACTGCAAAACAGCATAAATATCACAAATTCTCACTGACAGGTCAAGCTGCCTTTTCAGATGCAAGAGCTGGCAGTGTATCAAGAAGGTATGTTCATCATGGTCAGCTTTGAGTGAAATGTCCAAAACAAAGATTCCCATCTCTGTTGGCCTTTAATGCTATTTGGTGTAGATAATGTATCTTGACATAACAGCTTTGATTTTTTTTAAATATATGTACATTACACACATACACATATTTATGTACACACTAAGATCTATAAGACTCTCTCCAATTCAAGATGCACTGTCAGATCTTTCAGGGACTGGGAATACACTCTCCAGGGCAATTCCAAGAAGAGGCAGCTCACAAACAATTAGCAGAAAGCATGAACATCTCTGTAGCTGGGATGATGCTAATACATCCAGGTTGAGAGCAAGACAGTCAAAATACTTTTTTGTTTTCCTTTCAAGAGAACTGCAGATCAGAGAGAACTATAATTTAGGCCCAGAGCAAGAAGAGGTGAAAATACAAGCTTGTTTATTTTGTGGAGAAGGTTTACATATTGCACTGCAGTGTCAATACCTACAAAACAGGTTCAGCAAGATTTGACCCAGTAGGTGCACCCAGTCCTTAATTTGCTAAGGCTTTGTTCATATCTGTGCACAGGATGGTACCTTGCTGGGTGCTTGTGTCACACTGACCTAACCAGAACAGAAACTTTTCCAAAGAAATAATAAATAAAAGATTTTCCACAGAAGGAGAACAGAGAAAACACTACTAAAGATCAACATCTCTTCATTTAGCAGCCACTGTTTACATAAAGGGATAACACAGTGACAGAAAAAGATAATCAGGATATGCAAATTTTTCAAGCTTAAGTGAAGTGTATATACATGAAACAACAGAGTAAGATTTAAATAAGGAATATGTAAAAAAGTATAACTTGTGGCCTAATGCTCCAAGAACAAATGGCTGGTCAATTACTACCTAGTCAGATGTAATCAGCAGCACACAGAAATAGCAAAATGCTTTTGCATACCTGTACTGGCTTCCAATTCTTCCTGAAATGATTTGTCCTTCTGATATTTTTGGTCAAATCAAAGTCTTATAGTCTTTACAGCATGCACTGATTACTGTTTGTACAAAAGACTGTGCTAAGTGCAGTCTCTGATTAATGAAATGGACTGACAATAATTTCTGATATATTTAGAACAAGTCTAAAATGTATTTTCTTCATTGTAAATGAGACCTCCCCACAGAAAAAAACCCCCACATTTTGTTTAGATACCAGGAAAGTATTCTAATTTCTCTCATATTCAGTTGTGTGTGTATATATATGTCTGTTGTTCCACTATGTTTATTTAAAGTACTTCAAAACCATGTTTCCCATGATAATTGCAAATCCTAATATATGAAAATACTAGACAACAATTTTAACTCAAAGTTCATGATTTCTTAAACCTAGAGTCTACAGCTTATTCTGAAAACAAGTTCTTGCACAAAGCAGGTTAATGAGATTTAAATAATTTGTTTTCAACTCATATGAGCTAGGAACTAGCTACATAGTGAGGGGGAATAAAAAGATTTTGAAGTATTAAGGAATAATGAATCATACCTATTTATTAGTCATCCTAATGAATACCTGCAAATTATTCTGCCATAAAGTTATTTTAACAAATTGGAGAACACAGACATATGTCAGTAACTAGGACAATTGAACAGTTTACTGTCAAGCAATTCTAGTAATTATTTAAATTGGTGATTAGTTGTCACATCAGCTGAGATATTTCAGAGTTTCTTGAACTTCCAGTATGGAAATTTACTGTGTACAATTATATTACTGAGAATTATCCATACAGTAAATGAATATGCAGATCTCTTTATTTAGCAACCATAATGCATCTATATTTACTAGCTTCTCTGTTTACACTGTTGATGTTGTTTGCAGAAGGCCATTAGCCTTCTAATTTGTTTTCTAGTAAAAAATAAAATTACAAGAAATGAGTGAGATTGAGCTACTAAAAAAATATCAGTATTAGAAGAGTTTTGTAGCATGCTTAGGAGAGATTACAGTCTGTGACTGTGGCTCCCAGCAATGCTTCTTAAAACTGTAAATTTGATTTCTCAAATAAAGATAGCAAGAAAAATACTAAAATCCTTTTCAAATGCTATTTTTCCCTATAATTTTCTTTTAAAACCATTTTTGTAGTCTTGTGCTCCCTTTTTTGTTGTTGCTACAAGCTATAGACAAGGCACAGATAGTAATTTTAAGCTTATTAGCAAAATTACATAACCTCATCCTATGACCATTTCTTGCTGTACTTAAATTGCTCATATGTTTGAGCAGAGGCCATGCCTTTTTTTAGAAACTTTTGGCACCATTTTTAAAATAAGTATGTTGGTCAAAGTTCTAATATATTTTTAAATAAGTCTTTATTATTGCACGTGCTAATGACAGCAATATTCTAATGCATTTCCAACTAGGATATCCCACAAATACGGCTATTTTAAAAGACACAGCCCTTTTTGTTTAAGAAGAAAGAAAATCTACCAGAGGAGTAGGCCTTCCTTCAAACAGCCAGAGAAAACAAAGCTACAGTTTTCATCTTGCAGAAGGAAACTGAAATAAACAGAATAACTCAGAAAAAGCACAGCGTAATTCAGGATGAAGTATTTAATGCACCATATTAATCATGTAGAGAGTTCCCTGTAGCAATTGCAAAGCAAACTGTAAGATATTGAGCTTAAGAAAATAAAAACATGGTCCAAGAATAAAGAAGGAGAGATAATAAATTGGATGGAGTAAAGAAAAAAATGCAAATCTAGCAAGCAGTTAGATGAGAACAAAAATGTATATTTTGGTTCTTCAAATGTTCCCATACATTCCTGACTTGCAGTGCCCAAAACAGGTGCCTGAATAAGAACACAGAACTGCTCTCAAAGTGGAATAAAGAGGTAAGACACAGGGGGTAACTGCTGTGGAACCACACGATTCTCCATGGGCACGGAGCAGTAGCTCCCGTGTTGAAATGTTCAGTTCACTGGTGGTCACTTCTGCAGAAAAACTGCCAAGGTGAGAGTATTCCACAGCACCTCAAAGAAAGGAAGTTTCCAGCTATGCAAAACCCAGGTACAGCAATATGGCTTGTCTAAGACAACAAAAGATGGTGCAGTTTGGGACACTTCACTCCTATTCCAAATTTTGTAGAAGACTGAGAATCCAGTGATAACAGACAGACCTCATAGCTCAGATCTCCTTAAGCAAAACAAAAGAAACTTCAGTTTTAAACCTCGAAAAGAAGCCACACTCACAGGCAATAAAACTTCTCCAACTAATACAGTGAAGAAAAACACAGCATATTCCAGTAATTCAGAAAGAATTCTGTTCCCCTGATATTCTCAACCAAGAGATGTTTTAAAAGCATCTTTTCTTTTTTTTTTTTTTTTTTTTTCCAGAAAAACAGTATTTATCCAGACAGACAGATAGATTTTTTGACTGGCTGTCAAGAAAAAGAAAATAGAGCAATTTGCATCAGAAAATACTAAGAAATAATTCTCAGATAAAAGCAAAATGTTTATAAACTTTCCAATGAATGTTTTAAAATATGTTGATTATAGAAGTATTAAAATGCCTGATTTTCCACTGATTCATCCCTGAATGGACAGCAGCTCACTAAATTA
This sequence comes from Urocynchramus pylzowi, assembly GCA_013397555.1. Lineage (NCBI taxonomy): Eukaryota > Metazoa > Chordata > Aves > Passeriformes > Fringillidae > Urocynchramus > Urocynchramus pylzowi. The sequence goes on from VZRH01002146.1 coordinate 1,116,499, forward strand.
GAACCATTTTCAGTTATAATTGGGGATTTAAATTTTCATCTGTGGGACTTATAAAAGATTGTTTCAGCAGAGCACTACAGTTAGATGGATGAAGGTCAAACATAAATATAAATTTTCCACTGTCCAAGTCAGACTTCTGAGAAATGCATAGAGGAGAAAATAGGTACATGCAATTCCCAGCATCCAACAAAATTATTTCTGAAAGTACTCTATCATTTTCCTAAATTTGATTTCCACTAAATCAGAGCCAAAGTGAACAAACAGTCCAACTGAACACTGAATTAATCCATTAAAAAGGTCTGGGCTTCAAACATTCACATTGTCCAGAAAATTAATTCAATAACAATCTGTGCCTCACATCTCCAACTGCAGCACTCGTTTGACAGAGGACTAAGCAGCAGCAGAAAGAAAATGGGAGGAATCCTCCCCTACAACAGAGTTCCTTAGCCATTATTCTTATGTTGAAGGAATAGCACATCCTTGCCACTAAATATAAACATAAGAAGATTTGCAAAATAACCACGCCACAGAATCCATGTCCACCACTCCCCCGATAAAAGATAGAAAAAGGCTGGGCTCTTCAGGATTGTATGTCAGAAACCCAAGACTGACACTTCCTTTTTCCTGGAAGGAGAGAGTCATCTGTCTACATCTTGAAGAAAAAGTAAACCCTCATCAGTTCCTGAAAGGAGTGTTACTTGTGATTAAAGGCAGGTTAGAAATTGTATAAAAAATTAAAGCGATTTTACCTCTCCTATAAAGACAACCATAACACAATCCAGTTTTTCTTCAGGGGACAGCTTATCAATAAGGGAGTGGAGAGTTTCTGTAAGGTAAGACTTGACTTTTCTTTTCACTGTAGGTATTCCCATTACAATGGAAACTGAAATCAAACAAACCAGAAAGGTACTTTCAGTGATCGCATACACAAGATAGAAAACAAAAATCTTGCAATAAGACATTGCTTAATAAATGCAAAGGTTTAAAGGTGGAGATAGCACTAATTAAAATAGTTTAAAAATATGCCACCCAGCATCAGGAGCATGACTAACAGCTAACACCAATTCTCAGAACAAACACAGCAGACCAAAAAAAAACCCAAATCCTAGACATGCCAGACTATTGTGTAGGTGTGATGGGCTGATCCTGACTGGACACCAGGTACCCACCAAAGCTGCTCTATCGCTCACCTCCTCAGCTGGACAGGGAGGAAAAAATATAACAAAAGGTTTGCAGGTAGAAATAAGGGCAGGGAGAGACCCCTCGTTACTGCCACATTCAAAGCAGACTTGAGGAAGTTAATTTACTACTGATAAATGAACATAGCGGAATGAGAAATAAACCCAAATCTTAAAACACCTTCCCCTCATCCTTCCTTTCTTCCTGAGCTCAACTTCACACCTGATTTCTCTACCTCCTCCCTACCAGGAGCACAGGGGCACGAGAAATGGAGGCTGGAATTCAGTTCATCACACATGATCTCCACCACTTTTTTCTCCTCAGTAGAAGGACTTCCCCCGATCCAGCATAGGGTCCCTACTATGGCAGATAGTCCTCCATTAACATCTCCAATGTAAGTTCTTTCCCCAGGCTGCAGTTCTTCATAAACTGCTCCAGCATGGGTCCCTTCCATGGGCTGCAGTCCTTCAGGAACAGGCTGCTCCACTGTGGGTCCTCCACAGGGTTAAAGTCCTGCCAGAAAACCTGCTCCAGCATGGGCTCCTCTCTCCATGGGTCCACAGGTCCTGCCAAGGAGCCTGCTCCTGTGTGGGCTTCCCATGGGGTCACAGCCTCCTTTGGGCATCCACCTGCTGTGACATGGGGTCCTCCAGAGGCTGCAGGTGGTATCTGCTCCCTGGGCTGCAGGGACACAGCTGCCTCTCCATGCTCTTCACAACAGGCTGCAGGGGACTCTGCCCTGACACCTGCAGCACCTCCTCCCCCTCCTTCTGCACTGACCTTGCATGTTCTCACTCCTCTCTCCAGCTGCAATTGCCCTTGAGCAGTTTTTTTCTCCCCCTCTTCAATCTGTTATTCCAGTGGTGCTGGTCTGGCTATTGTTTCCAATGGAGACAGGGAAGCTGCTGGCCTCTCTTACAGAAGCACCCCTGTAGCCTCCCCCTTACCAAAACACTGTCACACAAACCCCAATACAATGGGAAATAATCAACAACCACAGTATCATTCAGACAAAGTGCACCAAGAGTGATTAAACTCCCTAACAGAAGTTTAAAAATAAAACTGGTATAACCATTCTTCAAAACTCAAGTATTTAACTTCTCAGAAGTAATCTTTTAAAATAATACTGCTGAAAGACTCTATTACTTTCTTTGCATCTGGTTTTGGTTCTTCTAAATAAACAAGTCCAGGACAACAGAACTGCATGGAAGTTCCTCAACAGAATTTCTTCTCTCTGACAAAAGCACCACAAATGCAAAGCAATACATCCCCAGCTACAATTTTATTATGATGATCTTTCAGCAGGCCATTTGAGTTCCTGTGTTGCTTAACTCTTCCAGTTTTTCTTCTGCACTGTACCCAGGGCTGGCTACCTTCTGGGAACACTGCAGATAGCAGCAGGAATGCAGTGAAAGGATAAAGCAGACTTCATGAAGGCCTAAAACCCTGGATTTCCTCCCTCTGTTTAATTAAATAAATCTGATTCCAATTCCTATTTTTTAATTCCAAATTTCTGCCATATATTCCCAGGAGGACATAATACAGACTTCACTTAAAACAATAATGAATTATTAGATATTTCCTCCCTGAACAACAACATTGAAATAAAAGGTATTTATAGTCAGAAAAAGAAACCTGTGGCCTGAGCCCACACATTTGTCATAGAGGCATACCTTCTGTTAAAAGAAGAAGCAATCAAACTCACTGAAGTAATGAAAAAATACAAGCCAGGATTAACTACAACACTGAATTTTTTCCAATGACTGTCCACATTTTATTGATGCAATTATATCTGGTTATCTTAGTTCTCTCAACTTTTAATTTATACATTGAAGTATACAGTTCAGAACAAGAGAAACATCAATGCTAAAATAATTATAACCATGCATGGTTGCCCTGCAAATCTGAAAAGCCAAAGGGATGTATCCATTAGCAGTTCAGAATCTGAAATGCTTGAGCTTTGTTTCCCTTTAGCTACAAAAAAATTCATCCACACTAAATGCTTCTTAATGTGTACCTTAACACAGCAGGGGGTGTGACTGAGATTATGCAGAAAAGAGCAAAGCTGAAATCAAGCTCCTTTCATCTTGGATTCAGTGTGAATTCAAAGGATATCAATATCACACAAGTTAAATGAGATGTCCTTCATCTACCAAGAAATGCAGTAAACTCTTTTCCTAAAACTAGAAGGTCCTCCAGATACAAAACATGAAATAACCATCATATCAGCATACCTCCTGTCCTTCCAAGGCCAACCTGCACAGAAGGTTGAAGGCTTCCTTCATTTTTCAATAAATGAGGCAAATGGTAATAGATATTTGGCACTTGAAGAGATTTTCTACTCGTTAGCTCTTTTAACAATTTCAGCGTCTCATCTGCAAACATATAGGAATCAGTAATGCAGAAAACAAATTATATGAAGTTTTAAGCAATAGGAAACAGTATAAAACTCCAAGCTTGGTTCTAACTGAAAGGCAGAATAAATTGTGCACTTTTCTGACTCATCATATTTTGTCTACAAAGAAGTCTTTTCTTATTTTTATTTTCTTAATAAACAATGGCCTAGACTATTGTGCACCTATAACCTTGTTACAGATACAGTTAATATTTACCTGATCACATAAGATTCAGTGTGAATTTACAGAAATAAAGAATGCTTTGTTTATTTGGAGAGTTGGTGGTTTTGTTGGGGTTTTTCCCCAATTAATCAAATGGGAGGCTTATTTCCCTAGATAATTTTTCACTTTTGCTTATAGAGGTCATCACCATCCAGCAAACACTACTGCAAGTAACTTTTCAGAGCTACAAATACATACTGGACATGGAGATACAAAATAAAATAGCATTTAAATATACAGCTGATATTTTGAGTATTCCTGCAAAAAAAAAAAAAAAAAGGCAAATTTTATTTAGTCCATTAGAACAGAACGATCCTATTAGATTTCATTAGAATCATCCTTGCTCTTTCTAGTGCAACTGCCTTTCAGTATGTCCAGGTGGCTCTCAAAGTTGCAAATAACAGTTTTTAAAATTACCCTGCTGGGTGTGTTGATTTTCTTGCATCAAGTGTGAAAACAACTCATTTCAAATGAAAAATATGATAGCATATGGATCTTTGAAAACTTATGGGCTTTATAATCAAGTTAAGTAAAAAATTGCAGTCAAGGTTTCTTGAGATAAAATTGAGAAGCAAGAAAAAGAAAGCCATAAGTGTAATTCTTCTCAGATTCTTAGCACAGCTTCTACAAAGATAGTTGGGTTTTGTTGTGGATTTTGGTTCTGTATGTTTGGGGATTTTTAAACTATTTATTATTAGGTGAAACGAAATTCCTAACCATGTCAAACCTTGCAAAAAGCTTTGTAAATAGATGCCATAAGCAGGTATGGTTTTTTTGATAGACTCCAATACAGCATATTTTACTTTTCCTGCTAACATTTCTTTAACTTCATCTGCAAAACCTGGACTAAATTCTGTCCAAGTATGACAGCTCTTATCTGAATGAAGAAGGATCTACACAAAACAATCTGGAATTCTTTCAGCTTCAAAGAGAGCAAAGAGTATTATGTATACTTAAGTGTATTAAGCTTAATAAAAGCTATCTAATACTATGTTCTGAGCACAAAAGCTCAGTAATTCAGCTGGCTTCCCATTATGGCTCTACATGAAAAAATGTGGATGTCCATCCCAGCTGGGATCCAGACATGGTAGAATGTTAAATGAATTAGTACTTTCAGCTGCATCAGAAGATAATAACTCCTTATAAGTGTATTGCCTAAAAGCAAGCTAAGTCAATTTTAGAAACAAATGTGGTAATAACTTAATCCTTAATCCAGAATCAAAATTATTTGATCTCCTCCACGCTTTACTTTAAAAGCGAAACCACACACATGAAATAGGAAGACAAGATTTATAGACCATGCTAAATGTAACCTTTATCTGTGCAATTCCTGGAGATCCAGGGAACTACTGAGATCAGGCCATTACTGTCAGACAGCAATTCATGAGTGGCATCAGCACTGGAACTTATAATTATAACCATTTCCCAACCAAAAAAAAAAATCTATTGAAAATAGTAAATCATAGCACAAATGCAAGTAGACAACAAATTCAAAAATCTTGTTCCAGCCTTTTGAATTGCAAAACTCTTCAAGTTTCAACTCCTTATAGACCAACTCCTTAAGACCAATACAGTGAAATTTCTGCAACTTACCAAGTCAGACCTCGTGACAGAAAATTTATATTTATTTGTTTTTCATTTTCCATCCACAAAATTCAGAGCAATGAAACAGTAACAGCGTAATTTTAAAAGTTAACACCAATAGTCTGGTGAACCATCCGTCTCCAAAATGGGTAAAAACTTATGGAAGATTTTACCAGTTTAATCACTACTTACTGAAAAGGCCATTTCCTGTACTTCTTACAAATCATAAGCAATACTTTAGTCGATATGATTTAATATTTTCCAGTTGACTTTTAAGCTTATTTTAACTGCTTTGAGTTCATCCATTTATTCTGTTTGCTCACTTTTCCCCTCTGACTCTATTTAAAAAGTTATGTAAATTAATTGTCAAAATATATTCAACGTAATAGATAAGTAACCAGAAGTTCCAAACTTTGGGAGCTATGTGTGGAGTAAGTAATTCTGATGACTGTAGGGTTTGAATAAGGGTGGGTGAATCATTAAGAACAACTGGAAAAAACAAACCAAAACACCCACATCAGATACAAATTATTACACGTTTATCCACACTGCTGGACAGTTCCATTTGGCTCTCTTGGGAGCAATTTCTTATTCTAAGTAATAACAAGAAATATTGGCATTGCAGAGTTATAAAAATATACCTCTGACTGTGTACCTGAAAAATTATTCATGGCATTCTTGCTGCCGTTGGTTTCTGCCACGGCCCTCCTGAACTGCTCCAGGATGGCGTTGAGCTCGGAGGAGCGCTGCAGCGTGCGGTGCTCGGCGATGCGCAGGCGCTCCTTCAACGCGTGGAACTCCCGCTGATAGGCAAGCAACTTTTCTGGAGAGAAAAGCCACGACCCGGGTTATTTGTGGAAACAAACACCTACTGACAGACCCCACCAGCGTCCAACGCTGCTCAGCTTGGCAGCACCTGGAAGGCAGAGCCTGGCACGGCCCCACCTGAGGAGCTGGGAGCCAGCACCCAATGCGAGAGCTGGATGGTGGATGCTGCTGCCCATTATCTGTTTCCAACAAGCACCTCCTGTGGAAAAGCCAGTTGGATTAACATTCAGGCAGTGCAGTCAGACACACACCACACTCACCACAGCTGGCTCAGCGAGAGAGGCAAGAAGGCTCTTTTTGCAGGAGTTGATTCGGGCGAGATTTATTGCGTGGAAGCCGAAGGGAACCCAGGCAAAAAACGAGGGCTACCACGTGCTCTAGGCAGCTTAAGAATGGGAAGGGATGGGGAGCAGAGCTAAGGACAGGGCAGAGGGGATTGGTCTCCAGGGGAGAGGGGGCAGCCACCAGGGGTACCCAACCAGTGAGGAAACAGGGAAAGGAGAAACCAGGGGAGGTTGCAAAATATGGGCAGAGGTCCATGAAGGAGTCTCATCTGTCCCATAGGAGGAATGAACTCTATGGTAAGTCTTTCCAAGGCAATGCCCTTGGGAGTTGGCTGAGGGGAGGGAGTTCATGAGATGCTACAACAGACAATCAACTTTTCTAGGGAGAAAAAGCACGATCCAGATTATTTGCGGAAACAAACGCCTACAGACAGATCCAACCAGTGTCTAATGCTGCTCAGCTTGGCAGCACCTGGAATGCTCCCAGGAAGGCAGAGCCTGGCCCCCCCGAGGAGCTGGGTGCCAGCACCCACCCAGCACAGCGAGGGGAGAGCTGCACACACTGGGATGGGGACAGGCATTGAGGGGGGATGCCCCCCCCCACAGCCACAGACCAGGGACACCCTGAGTACCCAGCCCAAGGCAGTTCTGAACCATTTCTTCATATCAATTTTAAACCCAAGTTTTAATTTAATATTATAATCAGTGCCTGAGAACTGAAGAACAAAATTTTTTATCAAAGTTCTGCCGATGTTGATACATACACATACTCTTGAAAGAGGACCAAAAGGGAGATAGAAACACCAAAACCGATTTGCTGATATATTCCCTTTTCCCTTGACACCCAGTAAAGTAAGTGGGCCTAGATTTTGTATCCTTCCTTCTTCCTATTGGTAATTTCCTCTAATCTTCTGCTCACCGTCATCACTATCACCCTCCTTCAACCAATATGACTGGAGTATTTTAAGTGAATTTGTAGCTTATAATCAATATTCCAGCCACCCAGCTGACATCCACAGACATACCTCTTTTCTTGTTTACCTACCCATTCCTACACTTTTCGTATTGCAATGGCAGGGAAGCTGAAGTTTAGCAAGCAATTTGAAACCCTTCCCGTTGCTATATTACATTACACACAGGGCAAAAAAGGAATTAGCGTCAACTTCCCTCGTTAATAAGGCTGCTTTTCCTCCAAATTCTTTCAATTTACATTTATTTTCCTCTTTTTTTTTTTGGTAGTTGGGATGTACTGCTCCAATTACGTTTACAAAACTTAATTAACTAAAATGCCCTCTGTTCTGAAGATGGAAAAATAAAAACATAGTTCACTACCTCTTAAAAACATCTCCTTTGCCAGCTTTATTTTGCTTCTTTCATTAAAACCAAACAGTTATTGCTTTTGTGCCAACAAACCCAGAACACAGATGCTGGCCCACAACACAGTGCTAAGCACACTATACACTGCTGACTGAATCCAGGCTGCTATTTGAAATAGGAATTGATGCTTTAGTCAGCAGCACTTAGAAGACTGGGAAAATTTTTTTGAGTTTCTGGCATGAAGGCCATTCTTATTTGCCAATGATAACTAACAAAGTAATTCAGTTCTGATGCTTCCAGTGAACTGTACTGGTATTGCATTCATGCCACTGGAGACCTCAAAAGCATTAATTCCTTTGAGAAATACTAGACAAGTAGTCAACTTCCCACAGTTCCTTCAACCAGACATATCTAGGTTAAGGAGGTTGCTCTAAAAGATACATAAACTCTGGGCACCTATCCTTCACAAATATATGGTGATTTTTTTTCCATTAGGCACAATACTATTCAGTCAAGTGTAACTAAAAAATCCTAAGATTACAAATACAATAAGATTTTAAGTCTACTAGCCTATGAGTATTTTTCTAGTTATTTATGCAAAACAAAATAAAAAAATAATTCTTTGCTTACGTGAACTTATGTGATCTAAAACATTTACATCTCTAACACTACTAAAGCTAGCACTTTTCATGGTTTTGGACATTACTTGTTTTATAATATGGCTGCCTGTACTTTTAAACTAAACAAATTAAATTTAAATGCCTAACACTCATATCTTTAGCATACTTTCAGCACTTCAGAGATCAACTGCTCAGATACTTATTACTTACAAACAAACAAAAAACCACAACAAATTTGATCTCATACTGAAAAGCACTTGCAAAGGAGAAAATACTTCTTAGACTTTTACAGTACCACCATTAGCAGTGACCACATGTGCCAGACTTTACAAAAGTACCCCTTAAGTCATCAGCAGTTTATAAATATTCTAATTTGACTTTTCAGAGTTCCTGACTAAGTACGTGAGAATGAGCCTACAAGATTCAATTTAAGAATCTATTTTTATTTAAACTTTGACTGAGCTCAAGTTTGGTAGAGAAAGTCCTATTTAACTAATTTGGTATCATTCTGTGATAAAATCATCCTCTTCATGGAGGAAGGCAAGATGAAGGAAAGGCAGTGGTTAGTGCAGTCTCACCTGGAGTGCTGTGTCCAGTTCTGGGCACCACAGTTTAAAAAGGATCTCTGGAGCTCTCTGAATGCATCCAGAGGAGGCGAACACAGCTGGTGGCAGGGCTGGAAGGTCTGTCCTGTGAGGACTGGTTGGGGACCTTGGGTCAGTCTAGTTTGGAGAAAAGGAGGTTGGAGGGGTGACCTCATTGCTCTGTGCAGCTTCCTGAGAGGGGGGAATTGGAGAGGGATGTGTTGAGCTCTTCTCCCTGGGGTTTAGTGATAGGACACATGGGAATGGTACTGAGCTGTGCCAAGGGATGTTCAGACTGGACATCAGAAAGCATTTCTTTACTGAGACATTGGTAAAACACTGGAAACCTGGAGAGAATGAAGTATTTAGGAGGCATCTGGACAATGCCCTTAAAAATATGCTTTAGCTTTTGGTAAGTCCTGAAGTGGTCAGTCAGTTGGACTAAACGACTTTTGGTAGGTCCCTTCCAACTGAGATATCCCATTCTATGACAAGCTGACTTGTAAGCATTGTATATACAAAAAAGTCAATAGTGCACCTGATATTTTCAAAATACATTTAGCCATTAGTGTTTTATTGTTCAGAGATTTCTCCAAAACTGAAAGAAATTTAATTGATTTCTTGTCCAGTAGTATGAAAACACTTTTTTTTTTGATTGCTATTACAGTAAAAAGGGGAGTACTGACCCTAAAATCACAGAGAAAACTGAGGTCAGTGATCATCATCAGTAATAATGGATTCTTTTTCTATAGAATTGTGAATTCTGTTCTTATTCTCATACTGAAATCTAGAGTTATTTAAGAAAACAGAAGAAGGAATTCAGACAGTAGGTTATTAGCCTTACAACACTGACGGAAGAACCCCAAACATATCTGTCTGTTCTCTGACAAACAAAACATCCCTCTAACAGCAGCTGTTGCCAATATTGAAGACATCTGGTCTCCAATAATTTCAGCATACAAGCATATTTTTATTTAAGAATAATGTACTATTTTACATTGAAATAAGAAGATTTTTCACACTTCTCTCAGGAAGCCAGAAAGATCAAATAAAATAAATATCTTGTTAAGAAATTACTTGAGAACTGAAAACATTCATTCTTCATAATTTTTCTCTTAAATTCTAGTTGGTTCAGCAATACTCCAGAAGCTAAAGACTAAATATTTTAGCTGGCCAGATGCTGTGCAGTTCTCCCAACACTATATCAACTGAATCAGTACTTTATCAACCTTTTTCCTTTGTTGTAATACATTCTCTTAAATATGAAGAACTTAGAATTTAGACAAGCTCACTTGAAAGTTGATGCAGTATTTCAAAAAATGAAAATTCAAATGAAACTCTGGTGGTTTGCCAGTTTTTAACCAGAGATGAAATCTCAGCTCTCAGCCTCCTCTGTGTTATTTATGGTTCTCCTACTAAATAACTCTTAAAAAAAAAAGTTATTCCAAAAAGACACCACTAACCCAAAATTACAAACTCAGTCCATTCTCCTCTTAGCCATAGACAATATCCACTACATAAGTTTCTAAAGAGTTGTCAAAATTTGAAGAAAAATTCAAAGTTTCAAAACATGGAGTTTCTGAACATCTTAGCATGCATATAATTTCTTAGTTTGGGCTTTTGTACTTCTTGGAAAATCTGTTTAGGTACTTCAACCCCTGCTTTCTTCAACAGCAAAGAGCTTTCCCTTGAGATAAAAAGGGACATCCAAGTAAAGGAATAAGAAAATAGGCTGTAGTTTGACTTTAGAAAAGCATTTTGCAGAGTATTTCAGCTCAAATGTAAAGCATAAATCTGAATTGCAGGTAAATTACCAACACTGTCAGAACACTTGCTGTATTCTAACTCCAAATAAAATATGTACTGAACAACAAAACAGAAAAAAAACCTGTGGAAACTCAATCAAAGCAATTTTAAGGCTGTACAGTTTCAAAGTTAATAAAAATCAACAGCTTAGTTTTTTGTTCATGTTACTTTTTTAGCAAAGTTAAATTTTTTAATGCCCCAAGCCAGTTGGTGTTTAAGAGGCATTTGGATGATGACCTTAACAAGATGCTTTAGCATCTGGTCAGCCCTGAAGTGGCCAGGCAGCTGCACTAGATGACCACTGTAGTTCCCTTCAATTGAAACAGTCTATTCTATTCTATTCTAACATGAAAACTTTACGAAGAAACTACTTGAGTGCACTTCCAAAGCGAGTGGAATGCACACTTGCAAAAGGGAACAGAATTGCCTGAAAACCCTTTCATAACCCAAGAATGTTTCGGCGATTCTCAGTATTGCCATTATTCCTCAAGGAAAGCCTTGACTGGCTGCTAAAAGAGCTACAGTCTGCAACACAAAAAGCAGTATGAAAGCTTTGCAAGCTGTTATTCATCTTATCCATCAAACAGGTTCCCAAACACGTTAAATCAAAGGCCATTTTCACAACTGAAAATTGAACACATTGAATTAAGATTGTTGAACTAAGGTGGCTGCATTCACATAAATAAATAATTAAATTAATTAAAGACAAGCTGTAATTTACTCAAGAGCTCTATGTTAGTATGGCTGGTTGTACCAAAGGCAGATGCATCAGACAAGACCAGGAAAAGCTTTATGACCTTCCCCTATCACAAGCAGGCAGTTGAGCTTTCCTTCAAACTCCAAACCAGCTAAACACCCAAAGTGATGGATCTGCCACACAGACAAAAAGGTAATCAGCAATAGACTTGGCACTCAAAAAAATATAGCAAGCCAAGCACAGAGGGCTTAGCTTTGTCAATTAATTGTAGGCCTGATTTATATTTTTTGCTCTTATCCAACTGAACCATAGAAACCTCACCCCCTTTTTTCATTAAAGAACAACAGGACACACAGACAAAAGGCTCTGGTTGGCAACAAAGCATTGTACACAAATACTAAGTATGCAAAACACCCAGAGAAGGAACAGATACCTGATACAACAGGACTTTTCCTCTATCCAAGTGGGGAAACTTTAAATCATTATTCAAATCAACAGCCCTACATTCACCAATGTAACAGTTTATGGTCCACCCTAATGACAACCCTTTCAGCTTTTACAAGTTAAAGGTTCTACAGCAAAAGCCTCATTCTTCTGTACACTCTGGCGAACAGTTATTAAAATGCCATTAAAGAAATGTTTGAATCTGTGAGAACACACTGTATATAGTGCTAATTCAGGTATTTCTGTGATTAGTTATTCTACAACTCATTTACTCCCATTATAAAAACCCTACAGGAGTTACCATCATGCCATGGGTCAGAGACACTAACAAGCTTCATGTATTAATTCATTACACTCCCATCAAGGATGCTGATCAGTTTACAGGTTGATAGAGAGTAGAGGCCTTAACTGGCAGTGAGCTTCCACACTGAGTTCCATACAGAGTCAATGGTGAGGCACGAGGAGGTTACTCTTCAGTGAATCAGGGATTTGTCAGCGTGCCAGCCAATTCAATCTGGCACAATCTCTTACAGGAACATTTCTTTGTTCGAGCTACACGAGGTATAAAAATTAAGTTCTGCACTTCCCGTAAAATCAGTTCAGATGTTTTATGTGATCCATGAAGTTGTAGTATCAAGTAAATCAGTATCCAGTAAGTCATGATGATACCTGCATGGACCTGCACTTCATTCCCATACATGTAAGCAACAAGAATTTTTTAGATCATGCTTGGTTCATAATACCTAAGTACCTTACAAGCCATCACATTTGTAGTATTACTGATAAAATATTCATCTTCATCTCTTAAAAGCAGATATCCTTTTTAATTAAAATCCTGCTATGCTAATAGGTGGCAGACTAAATTATTTCCACTGTCAGCCAAAAAAACCCTGAATTTCTCTAGTACATAAAATTCCCACCATGCTAGCACTTAAGAAATTCAAAACTTCATCTTAAAACTGACACTTCTTTTGACAAAGTCTACACTTTCTCTTTAGCACAGGTTTTGCAAAATATAACTGCAAATACAATTACCCAATACTGTGATATGAAATTCTGTTCCTACTGCACTGTACAGTCATCCAAAATCCAAATAAAGATGCACAGACAAAATACACATACTGGCCTTTACTGAGATAGCATGCACATTGCTTCCATTGCCCTTTGGAAGTGACTCCAGAGCTCAGGAGATATTCACAAGGCACAGACAGGCACCGCGTTCTCAAATGTCCGACCGAGGGGAGGCAAGCAGTGGAATTGTCAAACCAGTCACACAGGCACAGACAAAAAGCTATGTCCACACAAGAGAGATATTAAAGATGTTCCAGAATCCTCCCGTGACACTTAGACTTACAAAAACAGCAAAACACTGTAGCAAGTTGAGCTAATTATCAAGTGTCAAAACCAGCACATAGGCACAAATCATATTTATAAATCAGCAATGTCAAACAGTGAAGAGTAAAGAAGGTGTTAACAAAATTTGTCCCCAAAGTTTAAGCCTCAGGCGTGCTCACAAATCAGATTCTGACTTGTCTCAAAACTGGCTAAAAGCTGATATATGGTGTCCTTGAAATGTTACAATGTATTACCATGGATGACTACTCAACAAAAGCTAATTAGCTTCCTGCTCTTAAAGTGAAATTAAAACCTTTTATAAACAAGATATGATGAGTTATAAAATCCAAAGCAGTTAAGCAATCAACCATGCAAATACAAATAAAGCAGTATACTGTAAAGGCTGACAACAAGACATGCTATAAATAAAAGCTCTTAAGAAAACTGCTCAAGGTCAAATTTTATCAGTCCTTTTTGAACACTTGATTCTGTAGGCCTTTTTAGTTGCAGCTATGCCTATTCATAAAGCTATCTTATTATTTCGAAGGGATTAGGGAATTGCAAATTTTTGTAAGTATAATACTCTGTGAAATTAAAGACAGGAAAATATGGTAGATGATTTACAAAAAAATACATCCTACTAATCATGACAAAACATTTTCTGCATCAGGAAACAAACAAACAAAATCAAGATGCAGGAAAACAAGCGGGCAAGTCATTTCTTTATCCCTAATCTTGTTATTCAAATTGATGGGTCATTTCAGCAATTCACTAATTCAATCTACCAAAACAATCCATCAGAACTACTCTTTATTGCCCTTGTTTTCCACACAGAAATGTATTTATCAGGACTGCAAGTACTTTAAAAAGTGCTCATTCAAGTAGCTTTCATTGTGAAGAACAACTTGTTTTTGAGGGAAGGTTCTGCAGGTTTTCCTAACTTTGGTAAAAAAAAAAAAAAGCTCAATAATTCTAAATGTTTCATTTCTCATTGCAATTTTTTCACGTTTCGCACTTCAAGGATCTCTATAAACAAATAATGTTTTTTGTTCTCTCCAATTTTAGTGCACTAGCACAAGTCTGAAGTGCTTGCTTTGAAACTTTTAGTGCCTGCTCCAATCTCAGTCTAGATACTTTGTTTAAACATTCCTTTGCAGCAGGAGCTGAAGCTGTTTTCTCTAAAATATTTAAAGCAATCTGAATACCATCCTTTGTCATATCAACTGGTAAAACCTTTCTATTTTGAACTGTAAATTTCAGAATAAATTTTCTTGTAAATAGTTCTTTGATCTGAGAATCTGCTTTCCCTCCATTTTTTTAATCTTTAATATAAATACACTAAAAAATTATGTAGCTTACCAATCAAAATGGAAGCATGAAATGGTACATCATGTTTGTTTGATATTTTTTTTTCTAAAAAACCACAAAATACAACATTTTTCTACAGGAAAAACAATCTTAAGAAATTAAAAAGCCAAAGAACCCAAACTAGAATTGTGACAACTGATGAATGATTTACTTAAGGAGTATTTTCATAGCTGGATAGAACAGCCAGGAACAGTTTTAAATGTCTCCAGATGCAATTGCACACCTCTGCTTCTAGATAGAATTTGTTCAATAGAGAAAGGTCACAATTAAGAAGATTTACAAATCAATTATAAAATCCAGTATGACACCACATTCAAATCTCCCCCATGAGGGCTGACAGTGAGTCTGAATGTTCCTTTGGACACAAGGAATAAAAAAATAATAGACCAGAAAATCCAGACACCCGCAAATAAGGAGGTCAAGTTAACAGAAGCATATGGTCCTCTGTCTGTGCACTTGCTTCAGACAATAAGGATAATTAAACACATGATTTATTTGAGAAGAGTTATTGGCAGCACTTGAGCTGAAGGCTTCTTTTAAAGCAGAGAACAGCACACTACAGTGATGGGGAAAAAGCAAGCAAACAAAAAAACAACAACAAACAACCAAAAACCCCTTACCCAAATTAAAAACAAAACAACAACAATAACAAAACAAACCAAACAAACAAACAACAAAAAACCTCAAAAAAAATTTGCACAATCACACATTTGCAAATTATTTGTCCTGAGCTGACCATTAACTTTGCTAGGATCCACACTTCTATGACTAGTAAACAACACTGCCCAACACACTATGGATGTATATGAACCTCAGGGCTTTTTAGGTTCCTTCCAGCTACTGGGTTCTTATTTTATTCCCAGTGCTAAGTACAGCCACCTCTACTAGCATTTCTTCTTTGAGGGGATGGTGATATAAAAATGCCACTGAAATCATGTGCTAAATATGTCCCACAATAAGCAATCAGTATTTAACACATCTGTATCCCTGAACAGAAACACTAAGGGACAAATAAAAGCTACATAAATTCTATTGCCAAGAAGCAAAGCAGAACAACAAAAATTATTGCAACTCCTACTGTAGACATTCATTGCACAAAGAGTTCAGTTTAAGAA
This sequence comes from Urocynchramus pylzowi, assembly GCA_013397555.1. Taxonomy (NCBI): domain Eukaryota; kingdom Metazoa; phylum Chordata; class Aves; order Passeriformes; family Fringillidae; genus Urocynchramus; species Urocynchramus pylzowi. The sequence continues at coordinate 1,132,278 of VZRH01002146.1, forward strand.
ATTGATAAAAGCGCAGATGAGTTTACAAAGCACTGAATCCATGTAACCTGGACAGTAACTCTTTACAGTGAAAAAGAATTACCTTCAAGTAACTTTCACTAAAACATCCCACTTGGACATTTCTGACATGTCTTGCACAAGATTTAAAGTGTACAGCAGTGTAAAAGAAACTAGGAAATCTTCAACAACATCCCAGTATTACCTCAAAACCACAATTTACAGTGACAGCTTTTACAAAGATCATCATGTCACAATTATTTTCTCAAACTAACTGCCAAATAAAAAGGAAGACTGTAACTATACTGCTCAAGCAAGTACAAAGCTCCAGTTTAAGCAAACACTACAACCATAACACTGAAATACACTTAAGATACAGGATAGGTCAATAGCTAGCCTGCATTCTTGGCAACACTGAAGGACTGAAGCATATTAGGCCAAAAAAAGCACTTCTATTGCTTTTTTAACATACTAAAATAAAACAATCCATTCTTGCATTTCTACAGAAACGTGTATTAAGCATACATGTTGCATTCATTTATTATGTTTGCTTCTATCATTTAGTGTAGATGTATGTATACACATACATTTTATTGCTACCAATGAACAGGAGTATGTTCCAAAAACCACACAGCAGCTAATTACACTCATTCCTAACAGGACATAGCAAAGAAGCCATAACCATTGATCTGATCTGAGCAGCGTGTGGCTTTATAATCAGCATCTCTGCATGGTACCATAATTTCAACATTAAAAACAACAACAAAACCTAACCTTGATAGGTTAGGTTACACATTTCTTTCACATCTGTTAAAAAAGCACAAGAAACAACCCCTTCACCTGAAATACAAATTTGCTGACCATGTAAGCAAATGTAATTACCCTGTAGGTAATCTGACCTCTTAGAGTCAGTTTAACTACAAGTCATCTGTGACACCTCATGTTTCTCCTCAGATCTCAATCAGACAATAATACTTTCAGCTACCTTCTGCAAACAAGCACATATACCTATATTAAGATATGCTATCTAGTGGTCTCAAATTCCTGGGGAATTCTTTTGTGGTGGGTTTTTTATTTTATTTTAAGGAAAAATATTTCTCTGCATATCACTTTTTATAACCTACTGAACTTCTAATCCCATTTACTAACACAGCATTCTCTGCTGTAACAGAATTCATGGAAGTAGCAGGTTTGATTCCCCTTGTTATAACTTGGTAAGTTAAAACTAGAAAAGGAATTTGAAAGAGAAAACAAGTTTCCATAAAATTACCAATTTGGTAATCATTCAAGTTTCCTCCAATCCTCTAACTCTCACCTCTTGCAAACAGCCAGACTTGTGCAAAACATCTGACACTGTCCTGCACAACATCCCTGTCTCCAAACTGCAGAGACGTGATTGACAGGTGAGTCACTCAGTGGGTAAGGAATCAGCTGGATGGTTGCAGTCAGAGTTGCAGTCAATGTCTCAATGCCCAAGTGGAGACCAGGGATGTGTGGCACCCCCAGGGGTCAGGATGGGGACTGTCACTTTTTAACATCTCTGTTGGTGACAAGGGCAGTGGGACTGACTGTACCTTCAGCAAGTTTGCCAACACCACCAAGGTGTGTGGTGCCTGACGTCTTGGAAGGAAAGGATGCCATCCAGAGGGACCTGGACAGCCTTGAGACATGGAACCAAGTGAACATCATGAAGTACAAGGCCAAGTGCAAGGTCCTGCTCCTGGGTAAGGGCAATCCCAAGTTCAAGCATAGGCTGGGTGCAGAATGGATTGAGAGCAGTTCTACAGAGAAGGACTTGGTGTTGGTTGACAAGAAGCTCAACAGGACTCATCAATGAGCACTTGTAGTCCCCAAAGCCAGCTGTGTCCTGGGCTGCCCCAAAAGCAGCATGGCCAGCAGGGAGAGGGAGCTGAGCCTGCCCCTCTTCTCTGCTCTCATGAGACCCCACCAGCAGGGCTGCATCCAGCTCTGGGGTCCCCAGCACAGGAAAGACACAGGCATGCTGGACAGAGTCCAGAGAAGGGTCATCAAGAGGATCAGAGGAGCACCTCTCCTATGAAGACAAGGCTGAGAGAGTTGGGGGCTGTTCAGCCTGGAAGGGAAAACTTACAGCACTTCCAGTTCGTACAGGGAGCCAACAGGAGAGCTGGGGAGGGACCATTTATAATGGCATGGAGTGACAGGAAAGGGGAAATGGCCTCAAACTGAAAAAAGGTAGATTTAGATTAGATGCTTTACTATGAGAGTGCGGAGCACCGGAGCAAGTTTCCTAGAGAAGTTGTGGATGCCCCATCTCAGGAAATGTTTAAGGCCAGGCTGGATGGGGTGTTACTAGCACCATGCTCCAATCAACTGAGCTAATCTCAGTTGCCTCATACACAGGAAAACAATGGTCTTGAAACAATAACAAAGATGTCTGCACAAGGTTAGAGAAGGCACTACTGAACTTCTAGTTAGCCTTGACTAACTAAGGCCATTAGAATGTGTGTACCACAAGGTATAAGAAGGTGAAATTTTAAATGTTTTTGGCGACAAGTAGAGTCTCCAAAATATTCGGTGCAGAAAATTAGTATTTTGCTTAAAATTTTCCAAATCACTGTGCTAATTACATATTTTAAATTATTTTTCCACTATAGTACTCTTCATCAATATTACTGAACATTGTGATGCTACAACGTTGAGAAATATGGCACCATTCGTATTGCAAATGGGTTAACATTTCTGAATAGAATTATAATTTTCCTATTGATCCTTTCTGCAACAAAGAAACAAGGAGTTTGTAGAAGAACTAGTGCAGTGTAGGAATTACTCCCGTAGAAGAAGAGATCTAAGAAGCATCCTCTTAATAAAGATTAACTGAAAAAATTGTTTTAATTTTCCTTACAGGAAGGACTTTATGTTTTGTTAAAGATTTGTACCCAAAAAACTTTGCATTGCCAAAATTGGATGGAAAATTCAGTTTTTAATTTTGAAAGATGCAAATCAATAAAGCCACAGAAGTTTTTATTAAGTGTCCTGTTCCTTTTGTACCATTATTGCGGTATATAAATCAATTTGCTACAAAGCTTTTTTTTTTTTTTTTTTTTTNTTTTTTTTTTTTTTTTTTTTTTTTTTTTTTTTTTTTTTTTTTTTTTTTTTTTTTTTTTGAGAATGAAGGGTAGAGTCAACTCCATCAGCCACACACTCTGCAGTTCCACCTAAACAACACAAATGGCAACATTCCACTGTGGTATAAAAACCTAACCTAACAACTCCTACATCTAACTTCCATTTGAAAAATGCATCTATAATGTCTCAATAAACAACAAAGCCAAGTAGCCTTTAATGTCTTTTTCTTCCATGGCAGATTTAACAACAACAACAGCATGGACAAAAAGTTAGGATGTACCACAACACCAGGTATAGATAAAAGCAAAAAGCTGAAGCATAGATTCTTGCGAGCTTGGAGAGCCATTCTCCACTAATTAAAAAAATTACCAAGTACAAAAATACCCCCGTGAACACTATCACAAGCAGTTTGTCTCACACTTTGAAGGACTGAACCAGCAGTATCATGAAAAATCCAAAACTAAGGCATACAATTTACATGTAAATGCCTGCTTGAGTTTTAAATAAGCCATCTCTCTCACCTGGCTCTCTGGTAAGTTTATGTGCCTAGAGACCGCCAAGACTGTGAGGTGAGGAGGGTACCCCCAAACCCAAACAAGTACTGCATCCACACAAGCTTCACAGATTTGATATCCTACAGCAGTTTCCACCCCTCCTCACTTACAGTGTCAGAGCAGCTCCTGCTCTTTCCCAATTCCACACCCCAAGACCCTCTATTCCTCTGCCCTCGAAACCAGCATTCAGGCCAAGCACACACCAGCCCTAATGTCATTCCCCACATATGTCTTGCCATCCATAACAGACCTTCTACCCCTGCACACCACCAGCCTTTACCCCCAGCAGCAGCAGGGCTGCAGCAGCTCTGCACCCGCGCAGACAGCAGAATGTGAGCAGTGGCAGCACAGAGGATTCCTCCAAACTCAGAAGAATACAATGTCAATTTTTATTCTGCAGTAAATTTGAACCAAGCCAGACTAAAACAGTATTATGAAGGAGTGACAGAGGGAAAAAGAGGATACAGTAGCATGTTTTAAATGCAATTTTTGAAAAAAGCCATCCTACATTGATTATCCAAGATATTAGGTTATCTTATGACTGCACCTAAAACAACTTAAAGCCCTTAACTAAACATTCTGTGAATGTCCTAACATCAATTGTTGTCCTGCATAAGAATAAACTCTCAGCTTCACCCAATTCAAACCTTTGATCACTTTAATCTGCACATAGCTAAAATACCACAAAAGCCTATTCAATTAATTGCTGGATCCCCAAAACGCAACAAGAGAAGTATTCCATTCAGTTACAGCTTGTTCCAAGTTAAACACTTTCCTCAAACTGAGTTAAATACAGTTAGGTCTAAAGCAACATACTACAAATACAGAGCAAAGCATTAGTCCATTTTTCAGGGTCTTTGTGTAATATAAAATAGCCTTCTATACAACTCAGTAAAGCAATGTGGAGGAGGAGAACAAGGGAAAATGAGCCCTGGCCTGAGGGAGTCTACCTATGAAAAGCAGTTATTGTACCAGCACATGTGTACACACATGAATTCCAGAAAGGTCTCCCCTATTTCTTCCAGAGCTTCTCTCATCAACAGGGAGTGCAAACAACCTTTGTGCAAAGCAAAAATGTTTAACCCTGATGCTTCCACGCAAACAAACTCTACAACACATGCACCTCCACGCATCCTCCAGAAGGTGACTCACAGCACATACACCAACCAACTGTGCAATAACTGAGTGGCTGACCCCTCTCACACATCCCAAGCACATGGACTTGAGCACTATTGTGTAATTGCTTAGCAACTACTTATCACAAATATGCACTTACATGAAGCTTCCCAAAGGTGTCACTTACTGTACACGCTCAATCTGTGTGTACACAATTGGAGTTTCTGGTCATGCAGTAACCTCATCAGCAGCAGGATGCCTGTGCAGCCCCACCCACCCATCCAGGCTGCAGGCTCTGCATCTGAAGGGATTTCTGCCCAGGCAAAATTTCTGTGAAGAAATTGAAGTCTTGTCCAGGAAGACCCATGTGTATGTGTCTCAAACCTTGTCCAAAAATCATCACATAAATATGCTCACATATTCTTGAACATTCAGGGCTCAAGATTTTTGGGGGTTAAGATGCTGAATATTCTCCATATAGTTAACTTAGAGTCCAATGTGGCAAGGAAACAAAGTACACAGCAAAGTAGAACACAGTAGAACATAGAAAAAGCAACTACTTCTGATAACCTGAAAGCTTCCAAACACTTGGACATGATTTGTTTCTACTACAGAACTGTCAGTAACTCAGTGAGCTTCTGTACATGTAAATCAAGATGCTCTTTAAAACATTCCTTTCCTTCCTCTCAGAAACAAACATATACATACAAGGCAGGAACTACAGCAAGAAAACCCAGCTCCCTGAACTGAAAAGAGATTAGCAATGATTGATCTACAGGCAGATGTTTAACATAGTACTACATTAGAAGAAAATTCATCTAGCAAAAATAACTGGTCAGAGGAATGAATGCTACAACCTCAAAATAACCAGCACTATTTTAAGAGCTGAAACTTTTAGAAATTCTTAATAGCCTGGGCACAAAACTCAAGTCATTGCGGAAGTCTGGTTATTGTTTCCACACACGCTAGCGGGTTGAGGTCACTGACGCTCCTTGTTTCTTTGTGCCTTGACAACTGTGTTGCACAAACTGTTTCTGAGAACATATTCTTTGTAACTTCTCCTCCTTGCAAGCAACTCAGGATCAAAGCTTCATCATGCTCACACATTGCTGCAAATTAACAACAACCTTGTAAGTCAAATGTAATCCCATCACATTTGTTTTATTCAAATCTCTCTCTAACAGTACCTCTACAGTTTGTCTCCAAGGGCTGTGCAACCAAGTATGAGGGCTGTTTATTGGCACAAGTACATCACTTGTAATTTGAAATGGAAAAAAAGATTGAGTTCAGCCCATCTCTGAACTGTCTGAGGAAACTTACACATCCATGGCACTGATATGCAAGACCACAATGTATCTGCAGGTGACTATAGCAAAATTTATGCTTGATAGGCACTGAAAACTTTGAAGTTCTTTTTGAGCATTATATAGTAAAATTACATATTGTAACAAGCGAAAAAGAGAGGTTCAGTTGTTTACAGTTAGATGGATGGGTGGCACATCTGTGGGAAGCATCCACAGGAATAGGCAGAAATCTGCATGAAAGCTGAGGAGACAACCAGAAAAACAGCTGGAAGCACAGCTCTAAAATACTGCAGAGTAATTGCTTTTTCGGCAGAGACTGGCTGGAATAAAGCCTTGCACTGTGAGCAAGGAAACTGCTTTCTATTCACTTTCTGCCATGCTCAGGAAAACAAAATATAGTGCATTATAAACAAAACTAAATTATAGACTTACCAGTGTATCATCTTAAAAAAACCCCCAGCTTTCAGGATTCTAGTCCTAAAGATTGTATCAATAATGAAAAAAGCTTTTTTTTGTCATCCCGGCAGCAAATAAAGTCATAATTACACTGCAGGAAAAAGGTTTCTGAGTAAGATAGTACTCTAAACCGTGAGAGTGAGGGGGAAAAAAAGGAAAAAAACCCCCACACTTGAAAATAAAAGTAAGTCATTTTTTGATGTTTTTCTAACACAATATGTTCACAGCTCCTAGCTATAGAGGTGGCTGTTTATTGTTAATAACAGTAAGAGACTAAAAACAAACAGATAAGGGAATCTGCTAAAATACAAGCAAATATTTAATGTTTTTTAAGGGATCAAATTATATTATAAGAAAGGGAAACTCTCCCATATCTCATGCAAACATCAATATTATTTAGTAATGAAACACACTGTCGTGTTGCTCTTGGCATAAGGAGAGTTAAACCTGGCAAATGCCAAGAATAACTAATATAATTTAGGTTAGAAGAGACTTCTGGGGGTCATCTAGTCCAATCCCCCACTCAAAATTTTCACCACAATTGCTACTTCAAAGCTGGAGCATTCCTGCCAGCTGTAGGTCTTCCCTAGCTAAGATTTATTTTGGAAGTGTCATACTGACTTTAAAAATCAGTATAACTCACTCTTTTTGTGCTAGCCTAAATCTCTATTGGTACCAATTATGGTATCACTTATTTGTCATTGCTGGTTTAAATATTCTTGAAACTGCCTGCATGGAAATTCTTTACCACCAACCCCTCTCCAATAATCTACTCCAATATGTAACTACACTTGCCACTACAAAAACTGTCCACTATCAAACCTTCCTCTCACATTCAATTTCAGTCCATTAGATCCTGTTATTCACTATGGCCACAAACAATAGATTATGTATTTTTTTTTCCTTTCTTTTTTTGAAAAGAAACTCTTGGCAAGAATTTTTCAAGTATTTGAAAATTATCTTCCTGTCTCTGTCCTCACACCTCTCCTTTAAGGTAAGGAATGTCTAGACACTGACTCTTCCCTTACAAGGTAGGCTTTCTGGACCTTTGATCACTTGTTGCTTCTTTGAAGCCCATCTAATGAATCCATTTCTTTCCAGTGAACCATTCCAAAGCAGACACAGTACAAAGCAGAGCAAAAAGACTTCCTGTGTCTTGCTGGAGCAGTAGACTTCAGACGTATTTCCTTAAACCTCTTTTTTGCTCAACTTCTATTGTTTTCTGCGATAATGTGATGAGTCATGTGCAGCATGACTGTCATTCCTACCTATATTGCCAACATAAAACTTCTTCCCAATTCTTCATGTACACACTTCATTTTCTTTTTCTTTACTGCACCCCATGTTTTGACTGGGGCACTTTCACCTATCTTCAATCCACCATTCACCCCACTTCCTGACTCTGTCTCCAATTTGCTTAATCAATTTTAAATTTCAATATCTCATCTACCTTTGTTGCTCCTCCCATCATGGTGTTGTTTGAAATCTAGTAAGAATTCTCTGCCTCTAATCATCTAGATTCACTAAGGAAAATATCAACTGCCATCAAAAAAGGATAGATCATTGACCTTTTACTCACTTAAAAATGTTACAGTAAGGTATGATCAGCTGTGTCAGATGCAAGTGTCTCTCCTGGCTTGGCTAAATTATGCCCATGATGATAGTCTCAATAGTCTCTGGATGTGAGCAGCAACCAGCATTTTGGAGGAGTTGTTACAAAATATTGGTAAAAATAAAACTCCTTAACATTAAGGTAGCATTAAGAAGCAGGCATTCTTTATTTGGCTGAATGCAAGAGGAGATATCTCATGGAAGCATGGAATACTCAGGCTGAAGAATTATGAGAAGCTGCACTGAGCAGAAGTATGGGCTTTCCCCAACTCTAGCACTAGGCTGTAATCAAGAGCAGTACTTCAAGATGTTGGCTAAGCCAGATCCCATTAAATACTCTGGTAGCAACCAAGTTTTATAATCCCATAAACAGATGAGCTAACCTAGCTAGCAGGTTACAAAAAGGAGCAAGGCAGTGCTGCAAAACCCCTTTGGTAGCAATCCTTTTCACTGCAGTTCTCCAAAAATCACTGCTGCCAGAGTTCTCCTGCAGCAGTCATAAGACAGACACAAAGATGCTGTAGACCTAAACACTGTCCCACCTGAACAGCTATACAGCTCTTCTGTATTATTCACCTGGGACAGGGTGTTCACTACCTGCACAGGACTCCCAGTAACCAAACCTACATTCCCGATTAGCTTTAATGAAATACAACTATTTTTAGTATCAGTAAGCTATAGGCCAATTTCTTGTTGAAAACAAACTTAAAGTTTATTTTAGATAAAGAACAGAACAACATTCATGTGCTAGTGTTAAAAAGAAAAAGGAAATTCTTATTTCCTTTAATTTCAGCTCCTGGAAGATATGCAACAGAATTTCCAAAGGAAACCAACATTTTCCTTCTATTTAACAGAAATGAAAGAGCCCCCTCTTCTCTAAACTGGCATAAATTGTTATAAGCACTTTCCACTTTAGCATCCCAGCCTGTCCCTTCACTCCTCCTAGTTTGTAGTCCATTTAACTTTTTTGGTTGGTTGGTCTTAATTCACACATCAGTGGGAAATGAGTGTCTAACTTTGAAAATCAGAGCACAGTCAGAAGGCTGTAGCAGCATTTACCTGCATAACAGCTTCTCCTAGGATCCATGTAGAAACTAAGGTGGGTTATAGTTGCAAAATACATGTATCTCTCAGATTTCTCACCTTTTCTTAATGAGAATATTGCATAACCACTGCCAAGGGGGAAGATGGATGGATGGATGGATGGATGGATGGATGGATGGATGGATGGATGGATGGATGGATGGATGGATGGATTCTGTCCTCCTTGCCTTGTTTCCTCTGTGGTTCTTCCTGTAGGACTCTTCTTCCTCTGGGGATAAATATTGCTGCTTCTTACTCCAAAATTAGCCACCACTGGCTGGGGTTTTTTGTTTTAGTCTCAGTTAGGTTTTGTTATCCTTGCCAAGTTTAGATGTTTTTGGACACTTACAACTATTGTGGCTGAGAACCAGCACTGCAATTCTAATTTTGTGAAAACAGACAGAGGAGAGAGAGGATGACATTTTTATTATAAAGCCCAGGCCATTTTCTCTCCAAATGAGAGAAAACTTCATGCTTAAAAGAAAACACATTCAACCTTCATTACTTAAGCATGAGTGACTGTTCAGTGAACCAGGAAGCTAGATAAATATCTCAAGTTTTCCTGGAGGTCTTCACATGGGAATTTGTATTAGTGTACCAAAATAAGCCATCCCTATGTAGTGAGGAAATCCTGCAGTTATGACAACACCCCTGGATGAATTGAAAACCAGAAGTTTTTCAACCAATTTTCATCATTAAAGAAGAATGATTAAATACACTAATGGTTTCAGGGTGCTGTGAAATCTACATAGTTTAGCCAATTCTGAAGGACTAAATTGCATTAGATTTTCACAATAGATATTGCAGTACCTGTTCTCAACACTTCAAGTAGCCAAACATTTCCTAGAAGTGATGCAAGACACTGCCAACAACTGTCTTTGACCGAGAATAAACGTCACATACTTTAAATGAAAAAATACATTAATTCCATCCTACCATGCCTGCACTAATTCAGTAAAGTTATTTACCTTCCTTCCCAATTTCCACAACCATCAGGAAGTTTGTTGATCCAAGAAGAGGAGGTTCTTTAGCATTGTGGACCATAGGGCTCTTGTTGGAACATTATGTACTCAGACCAAAAGTCACATTAAAGAACTAAGCATCTAGACTACACATTTTACATAGCATACAACTGCTTTGATGTCAATTTTGTGACTGGTCTAATAGGTATGCAGTACTGTTCTGTACTGGTTAGATCTTCTTAAGAGCAGTGTATTCAGGGTAAAAAAACCACCATATTTCTTGAGCTCACAAATGAGGTGGTGAAGACCAGTGACCCTGAGCAAGTCAGTAGTACCAGAAAACACTATTCAGTCAGAAGAGATGGTATTAAGCATAAAGTTATTCCTTGCATAAGAGCTCAGTTTTAAGAGGAACTCAAGGACATCCTAAACTGAACTAACTGTGAATGTGGAGTGACATCAGATCCTTTAAGAGTGTTTCTTCTGCACACCAGAGTAATCAGCATCTTTTAAGATTCCATTTCCAACATGCACTTCATTCATGCTAACCATAGCACATTTTAAACTCTAGAAAGTGATCTTTCAACTGATTTGCAAGAATCCCCTGGAGAGGTCTTTCCCAGGTGCATTCAGGACTTCTACTGCTTCCTTACAACACCAGTGCTTCCACACATTGAGTGAAGACCAGAAAGCAACAAAGACCTTGGACTAATTTTGAAGACTCCCTCCAATGACCAAAGATATTTCAGTCAACCTTCTTCAAACACAGTTATTTCAAAAGCAAAATCATATAATTGGCCATTTCATGCAAATAGCAATATATGACTTGTGAAATATTATTCACATAATCAAACCTCTGGGTAAGATACAGGCATGCTCTTTCCAGCAATGGCACTTCAAACAGAATATTTCCTTCAGCTCCTGACAACTTCTCAGCATATCTTAAAACTTGTAAAGCATTGTTCTGTTGAGACAAACTTTTGTGCTTTAAAAGACTGTATCTCTTAGAAGTGTCTCAATCCTATCCTGCATAGACTTAAGTCTACATATATTTACTAGAGGAAAGTATGATCTACAAAAATATCATATCATCCCAGTCTAATTGGTATTCTACAAATGATGCTGCATTTTAAGTGACAATTATCCAAGATCTTAGTTTCTAAATTAAAATTAATCACTTGAAAATTGATTAGGGTAGTTAAAAAAAAGCATTATGCTTCTGCTTTAAAAAGCAGAATTTGTTTTAGTTATCATAGAGCAATTTGAAGGATTTTTTGGGTTTTTTTTAAGAAAGTGCAAAACAGCACTTTCTTTCTAACCGTAGATTTAATTTGCAGTCCAAAGTCCATATTTGACAAATACCTACAGGCATCTAAATGTAATGAAAAACAAAATATGATGATCAAAGACAGAGATACCCCACAGCCTTTCAGTGAATGAGAAAACAGCAAGCTATGTTTGCTTCTAACTTAGCCACTCAAAAATTTGTAAAGAAAGCATTATCAACAAATTAAAATACCATCCCGCAAGGCTATAAAATTACATTGAACTGGAAAAAATAACTTTAGCAAATATTTATCATCAGTTTCGGAAACCTTTCCATTGTGCATTGATTGAAAATGTGGTACTGAATTAACTCAAATCTGGTTTGATTTTGAATAACCAGTGAAAAAATTAAAAACCAACGTTCTACGTATAAACTTCTCTTGAACAATATTACTTAGACTTTAGTTTCATTACTGTGATTTATTAACAACTTATTGATGTCCTGTTACTCTGATTTTTATTTCACAAATTATCATCTTAAAGTTCAACAGCAAGATCTTGAAGAAGATAAATGCAGAACTTTCATACCAGCATTAAGAAAGTTTTGATTTTAAGCATTCAGATGGAAAACAAAAGTATAAAAAAAGAGCAAACTAACAAAAGCTTAAATTTTTGCAAAGTGCAATTTAGCAGAGACTTTTCTTTGTGTCATGCTTTGACAAAAGAGAAGAAGACTTTTAAGTCATATATCACGTAAGAAAGAAAAAAACATTTGGAAGAATTTCACAGGAACATATCTCTGCTGAAGCAAGAACAAAATTCTTACAAGGTTCTTAACCAAAAAATGAGTAAAAATGTAACTACTGAATTGGTTAGTAGTCAAAATGAACAAAGTACTACTTCCAGTGCTATTCAGACACCCTGTTCTTGCCTTAGCCACATCTACGCTTTTGTTGTCTAATTAAAAATTCTATGTATTACCATAACCTTGAGAACCTGACATTTTTCCTGCTGCTTGCATTCAGAAGGGTAGCCTACCAGCCAACTGCTACAGCAGAGATCACACCACAAAGCATCTGCTCCTTCCACAAGTGTCCAATGGAAAAAAAAAAAATCAGCATGCTACAGAACTCATCTGCTTCTTTTATACTTTAATAGTTGGCCATGCAACAACAGACAGTATTCCTGGAAAACCTCAGCTTCCTCTAATTGGACTTGAGGCACAACTGAAAATAATATTTTCTACAGATCAGAACAAACAATCACTGAAGATGATTATTAGTTTTAAAATTACTTGATCTTTGAAGGACATAGTCTACTATTTTTCAAGAGATCAGATGTTTATAAAATAAAAAAACAATCCTTTCTACTTCTAGAAAACATTACTGAACAAGTTTATTTGCTTTACTGAAGGACAAAACCAAATCACCTTACTTTTACAAACAATCCCAACCCTCAGAAAAACTGAATTTTTCCGGGTTCACAGGGAGTGCAGTAAGATCAAAGATAAATGAACAGATAAAAGTCTACTACACAAAACAGTTACTTAAGTATTTTATAAATTTGTTCATTATTTTAATAGATGCATTTCCTATTACCTAGTGCATTTGATCATTTTATGTCACCTCTCACATGGTACTTTAACAAAAGTATTTTAAATTTTTTTCAAAGACAGCAAGAAAAGTCTTTCAGCAGTGTTGATTGGCAGTTTGCCACTGCCATCAGTAAATCACCAGGGAAGACAGAAAGCAGAACCAAAAATAACATTCTCTAGTTGGGTCCATTGGCCATATGTTACATATGAAAAAAAATAAATAAACCACAACCAAAAACAAACATATGTTTCTCCAACAACCATAAAGCAGGAAACAAAAAAATAACAAAATCGAACCACAACTCCTCAGCCTTGACCAACCCATTCCTCCAAGAGCAGCACTTGTTTTTGTTATCTTTTTTTTTTTTTTTCATTTTTAAATGAGGACCACTCAAAGTTAATTTTCCTGAACTTATTAGCAAGTGTTTATTTCTCACCAAGGCAGTACTTTCTGTAACAGAGCTAGTCAACAAGCAATTTACAGATTGCTAACATACAGCAGCAGCACACACAAATGCACACATGAAGGTGATTAGGTTGTGGAGCTTTTTCCTTACCTTTCCCATTTTGCCATGCAGTATACCAGGACAAACTGAGGAAAGTAGTGATGAAAACTAACACGGTGGCCACAGTTCCATTTCGGAGCCTCATCTCATTTCAGCATCACACCTGCTTTCGTTCTGCTAGTGGTGAGGACCTATCACTTGGGCTTGCTGCAGTGAAGTCAGCTGAAGTATTCCAGCAGCAGCCGGACAACAGTGACACGAAAGGTAGCTCTCACATATCAGATGTATCATCAATCAATCCATTCCAAACTGCTGTACGCTTTCTTACAGTTCTCATCAATTCAACTCCTCTTTATTCTTCTAGTCCTGTTTAAAGGAAACAAAATTTTAACAGATTTTATGCCAAAAATACTTAGAGGAGTCCCCCAAGAACCGAAATACACTACATCTTCCCTGCTGTGTCTTAGGTGCACCTCCCTCTCACTGCCTCAGTCTTGGCTCAGAGAATAGAACTTGTTAGATTCATGTGTGCTTTTCCTAAGACTGTTTGCATCTGGGGGAGCTGTATTTCACGGGAATTTGGTCATCGAAGGACAAACACACACATCAACAACATTACAACTTTATTCTCAACTCAAGGGAAGGTCCTTTATTCTCAACTCAAGGGAACTCAAGGTGTCAAACTGATACAAAAGCTGCTTTCAGGATGCAGTAACTCTTTCAGGAGGCCCCGCTCCTAAGACCTCACTTCAACAAAACCCCTCTGAAATCAGTGAGGTCTCATGTAACTGCAGGAGCAGAACCATCTCCAGCGAGCTGAGAGACCAGAACTTTGAACACCAGGTACAAACCTACATCTCTCATCTTTGCTCAGTGCAAGAGGATTTAAAGCATCCACAACCATTTTTTTCCTATCTCAGCTGTAGCTAAAGCACAGACCACAGCCACATGCAGAGACTGCTCAATCTATACCAACTAGCATCAACCCAGAAGCCCCCAAAAAGCCATGGTTTGCTCCTCTATACCACACAGGTATCAAGCTAAAACCTAAGTTACCTACAGTTCAGTTTTATCCCTCAGGAAGGTTCCATTTCCTGGTATTAGAAAATCATGAACTGGCCAAGCACAGCCAGTTGTGTTAATCACAATGTCCTAAGCAAGACAAAGAGAGTATAGGGCAATAAATAAACCAACTTTAAAAGAGATGGGAGAGGTTTTCAAAGTATAAAATCATCTCTACAGTAGTCAAACATTAGCAGTCAACATTCTTTCAAGGCACTGCCAAGTTTTTTCCCCCACTATAAACTATATCTGATACAAGTATGTTACTCAGCAATAAATAACTTGCTCTGCATTTTCTTTGGAAGCAGTCTCTGTCACCTTCTTGCCTTGCAGCATTCGGAACAACAGGGGAAAAAAACCCCATTCTTTATTATTACGGTACCAAGAAATTCCAGTCCAGTTTGAACTATTCTTCCCAAGCTTCTATCACAGTACATATTACCTTTACCAAAGGGCCCACGAAACAAGGCATAACCAACAAGCATGGTTAACAAAAGAATGGAAATGATCAATAGAGCTGCAGGACTACACGCTCTTGTGTTCAAATTTCAGTTACTGGAAGTGTTTACCTTTGGACCACTGTTACCTCACCTATAATGCCAGTAACGTGCTTTATTTGAGGAACTTCATGCACAGATAAGTTTATGGCTTTAAACATTAACTCAGAAAGCCCACAGTACCTATGAGGAAGGGAACAAATGCAAGTACACGGGAAGCAGACACAGCGGATGGTAAGATTCAGTGAGAAACAAAATAATGAACTGGAATAGAAAGAACTGCAAAATGCCTTACAATATGAGAAACCCAAGCTCAACACAAGGAGAGCTGAGACACCTAAAGAGAGCTAACACAAAGAGCACAGAATCCAAGAAATATCATCAGTACCAGCACTCTGAATGGGAGGTGGACATAATAAAAGCCAGAAGTATGGGCAATAATAATTATCTTGATGAACTTCAATAGCAAGGAGAGGCAAAGATCCCAAGGCCCAAAGTTTTAAAAGGACTGTTTAGATGTATTTAGGAAGTTCATGTGATTCCCAAACTATCAGAATAACAAGTTTTCAACTAGGATACTGAGAGGAACAGTTTAACTCAGATGAAGTGTCTCTGAAGCAAGGATGTTGTTATCCTGTTTCAGTACCCTGAAACTGTTACCTAGCTTCCCCATTATTTTAGCATCAGTCAGATCTCTCTGGAGCAGCTCAGGTGCGCACAAAGGACCAGGCTGCAAGCTAGAGAGATTATCCCAGACAGGGCAACTGGCAGCTGGTCCAGCGTGCAAACGAGAGAGGCCAACCAGGCGAGTAGAAATATTATCCGATAATGCAAGGAAAGCGAACCTTCTGCCTTTCCAGAAAACACAGGCATAATTTTAACATTTGCTGCAACAAAATCAAGATGTTGCGATCAGGGCCTCTCATAGTGCTACATGAATCCTCAAAAACAGCGTCAGAAAAAATTCAGAAAACAAAAAAGTAAAAGGAACAATAGCAACCTGATTCAACCAGCAGTCAGTATGCACAACATTGTGTCAAATCAATAACTATCATGAGTTTGAGTTGGCTGGTTCTGCTTTCATCCTTCTCTTTGGGGTTGTAACCACTCCTCTTAGCACAGGCACCAGCAGCTCAGCTACAGCTCAGCAGCACTTAGATGATTATTTAAGCATTTCACTATATCAAACTGCATACATCAAGGCCATGCATAAACCAGACACGTTCCAGCTTTTAAAAATGTATCTAGCGAAACCAGCAGAAACACATGTGTAGTTGCACATGAATTATTGAAGTCCCAGGTGATCACTTTAGGTTTGTTCAATAATTTACAGCACAATCTAAACGAATTTAACTGAGGGATAATCCAGTTTGAGATGGCAGCATGATAGGGTATAACTAGACAGATGAAGCCTATGAAATTTGCCAGCGCCATCATGACCTGAACCTTTCCCACTGCAGACTGAAGGGAATGACCCGGCTGGATGCTGAAGGCCAAGGGTGCTGAAGGTGCCGGCACCTATCGGATGCTGAGCAGAGCCCTACTGAATCACGTCTAAAATAAACCAAGAAGTTTCTGCTTGTATCCAGACACTCACAAAATACATACAACGCATATCCCCAACCTCAAACCATAAAAACTGATACACTCCAGTGCGCCTGCAAAGGCTCTTCACATAGCTGCTGAAGGGTTGGATGGTGCGGGATCACAGCACGAAGCGTGCCAGACTTCCGAGAGGATGAGCCAGACCCCATCCTGCCGGGAGGGTGCGAAATCACCTACCGCGGTAGCGCTGCTGCACTGAAAAGGTTGTTCTTGAAGGCACGGAAGAACGGCCCGTGAGGAAACGGCAGCTAAAAGGCGAAGGCGGCGGGGACCTGCTAGACAGGGGCTTCTCCGCCGTATTTCCACTGACACGCTCCCCCACAGCCCGCGGTGCGCAGCCGGCCGCCGCCACCCGCCGCCTTGGCATCCCGCAGCCCTCAAACCCGGGGAAGAGGGATCGGCCGCCTCCGTGGAAACCGTCCGAGTTAGTCAGGACCTTCCCCGGTGTCCCTCCGCCCCGGTCGCTGCTATCTCGTCGGGGAAGCGAAAAATNAGCGCCGGTCCGGGGAGCTGCGCGGCGCCCGGGGCATCGCGGCGAGGCTGCGGGGGAAGGAGCAGACACAGGAAACTGCAAACTCTGCCGAACGCCCCTGCGATCCCAGCGCGCGGCGAGGAGCAGGAAGGGTGGGAAGCGGGGCATCCCCCAGGCACCCCAGCGAGGCAGGGAGAGGGCGCAGCGCCGCTCTGCCCCGGAGCCCCGCGGGCAGCCCCGAGCAGCGGGCGAGGGGAGAGGGCGGCAGCAAGTCCTGCGGAGGAGCGGCCGGCGCCCCCCGCACCGCCACGCAGGTGCACGGGAGCGCAGAGGAGAGCGGGCGGGCAGATGGCGGAGCAGGACGGCCCCCAGCCTCCCTCCGGCGACACCGCAGAGACCCGCGGGGAGGGGAAGCGCCTCCGCCGTGCTGCCGCTCCAGAGGGTGAGGAGAGCCGCCCGTCCCCGGACCCCCCCGGAGCCAAGCCGGCGGTCCGCAGGGGCGCGGGGCGCGCAGGGGC
>VZRH01002146.1:1150224-1171159 GCA_013397555.1 Urocynchramus pylzowi
CCCTCAGCGGCTGCGGCGGGAGCCGAGAGCGGGGGGGGTGTTTTGGAGTGCCGCTTTCGGCAGCGCGTTCCCTTTTTTGGAGCCGCTCCTGGGGGTTTATGACTTTAGAAGAGCCCCAGGAAAGGCTTAGCTGCGCCAGCGCTTCCGTGCTCATTGCCCCCTGGTGAGGTGCAGTCTGAACTTGGGTCAGGGCTGAGCCCCTAGCTTACTACGTGGGTGTTTCTCCGTCTGCCTGTCAGTGCCGCACAAGGCACGCGTATCGGTGCCCCGTGTGACCCGCCGGCTCACCACTTACAAGAAATCACAGTCATGAATTTCACCGCTGAGTTCATACCCTGCTAATAAACACCTCCCGGAGCTTGGATTGGGAGGTGTTGAAATTAAAGGGCGGCTTGTTGCTTCACGCCAGTAAAAGGAGCCCTCTGTGCTTTGTCCCGCCCTGGGCAGGGTGTTCCTGTGCAGCGCGTGTGGGCCGCCCCCGCCGCGGTCACGCAGGTACCGCCGTGTGGGTGTGAAAATCAACTCGGTTTTCTCCAGGGGTTCCTGCACTGTGCGATCACTGAGAGAAAGTCAGTGGCAGCTTTACTCTATGGGTTCACTATTTAGGGTCACGATGCTGTTCTTCTGTAAGTAATCCCCTATCTTCAGTGGTTTGTTTCATGTGTTCCAGGAATTCCATGTGCCTTTTAGGGTCTGAAAACTTCAAATCAGATGGCACACTTAGCTTAGGGTAGGGTCCCGTCTGCCTCACAAGAGCTCTGCTCTTGACATGTAGTGCTAACTGGCTGGCAATGTTCAATCCTTTTCAATCAATGGGCTTGATTTCTTCCCCTTCTGTGCTTACCTTCCACCTACTTCAAAGTCCATAGTATACCTTTTTAATCTCCATAGAATTGTAGAATCATAGAATGGATTGAATTGGGAGGGACCTTAAAGATAATCTGGGTCCAAGGCCCCTTGGCATGGGCAGGGATACCTTTTGCTAGACCAGGCTGTTCAAAGTCCCATCTAACCTGGCCTTGAACACTGCCAGGGTTGGGGCATCAATAACTTCTCTGGGAAACCTGTGGAGTTTTATTCTCCATTAAGGCTCTTACGCTGGATGTAGTGGGATAGTTCCCCACTAGAACTTTAGAAACTGTGGAAAAATCTTGCAAGTTATTCTGTCTGCAGAGTGACATTTAACAAGTTTCCATATGCTTTCATGTTTTCTTAACAGTGCTTCAACACATTACAGTATTTTTACACATTCGGGTACCTGCACAGTAGCCCTCAGTGATTTTTCTGTCTTTCTCAAGGATTTCAAAGAGGGTCTTGGTGGCAATTCAGGCAGATTGCAATAAAGAAGCTCAGGAGAAGTTTGCAAGGTCTTGACATCCAGGCTGTTCTGTGATTTTACTCATTGAGTGGTGAGAATTTATTATGTAAATGTGTGCTTCAATCCTCCCTTTTACAAAGAAGTGGAATTAAGTGGATTTTTTATTGAAAAACAAATTTAGCACAATAACTTTCAAACAAAAATTAGAGCATGCACATCCTCATGCACACAGACACATCTATGGCAGAATTTTCTGTAGAGATCCCAACGAGCTAGAAACATTAAAGGCACCATTGTTTGCATCTAATAGATTAGTGCTGCTTAGGGATATGAATTTTTGCATTCCTGTGCTGGAAAAAAAAAAAAAACTGGCAGAGACATTTTCAGATAAAAGTCCTTTTGTCAGGAGAGCTTAGTCTGCTGAAGAAAAGACTGCTACAAGATGAGTATAATGACAGTTATTTCACAAGGACTGTCTGAGCCTTCCTACTTTTTGTCCTTTCACTGATTGAACGTTTACATTAGGAAGGTTTACTGACTGGAGTTTGACAGTATCCAATTAACTATTAACTTCCCCAAACAATGGAGTGCATGTAATGTAGTTGTTCCTCTGGCAACCTTCCTTCTGAGTTAGCTGTGCTTCTTTCCGGAGAAAGAAGGCAAAGTTCAAAACTGGGGGGAAAAAATCCACATTGCCCTCATCTGATTTACTACAGCAATAATCAAATGCCTCTTGGCATATTCCACTGCTTGATGCATGGACAAAGTGCACAGTGAAGGAAATGCTGGAGCTGCCAGAGGAAAGGAGTTGGGACAGGCACACTGAAACATCCCTTACTTCTGGTGAGGATAGCAGCCCCCTTTTAGGCCTGAACAGTATTTAATGCCAGCAAATTTCTATATTCATTCTTCCTGCTGAGTTCTTTCATCCTGCAGCCACTGCTGTTGAACTGGAGTATCTGTCTGAAATAGGAGATGATTAAGCAATCCTAAACTCCCAAAATTGTATTTAAATGCAAGTGTAAGGTACATACACTGTAACAGCCGTAACTGGGGAGACCTGAGGGGAGAAAATAAATTTCTTTAAATACAGGAAGTTTAAATCCCTAGTATTCCAGCTTTGGTTGCTGAAAAAAAAAAATTTACCAAGAACTTGCTATTCTATATCAGCAGGAAACAACACAAGCAAGAAATGAATAATCATATTTCAACAGAGGGAAGATTTCATGCTGAGAGATTTTTGTTAAGGTTACCTAACTATCAGAGTAAAGACAAATTGGTAGAAGATGCTCCAGGCCTGCCATGATTTCATATATCCTGCAGTGGCTTCACACCTGGGCAGCCAGCTTCTATAGAACTGTGGGGTTGTTGCTGTTCATTGGATCTGGAGTTTGTTTTATCCAGGCATTTTCCCGACTCCTTCAGAAGCACAACTGTTGTTCTTGCATTTCACTGTGTTCATGTTCTGGCTTTCTCAGGCACTGAGAAAAATGCAAAAAAGGTAGAGATGCTTGGCAGTGACAGCAAAAATCTGAATGGTTGTTTGGCTGAAAAATGGCCATCTGAAAATTGTCTGCATTTTCCAACCAAAAATTGAGTTCTCTCTTAGAGACAGGATTTATTCCCAGCCTGCCACTTAGCCCTGTTTTTTAACAGAGCAAATCCTCTTTGTGCTTCTACCTCCATTTAACCTCAGTTTTTTCTTTTTTCAACTGTAAACCTTTCATGACCATATCTTTTTTGCTTTATGTTAGCTGAGCACCTTGCTCAGAGAAGCTATATTTTTGCTGGGCCTTTTCTATACTCCCATATCAACAATGAAGAAAGAGGGGCACAAATACACTCAGTGTTTATCCCAGAAGGACTGGTCACAGGTGCCCACTGCCCCTGCAACTGTTCTGTGCCCCAGGCTGGCTCCTGCTTAAGGCCACGTGCCATCCCTACAGCACAAGGATGGGGGAAGGAAAAGCCAACTGCCCTTCAACCATGCCCTTAAACCCACAGTGCTGAGGAGCTGGGCTTCGAGTCATGGCACAGCACAGGGAGGATCTGAGGCCCTCACCTGGCACCATGGCAGGGCAGCAGGAGGCCAGGCTCATGTGAAGGGAAGGGAGGAAGAAGGGGAGCTTTCCCATCCCCTTCCTATGAGTAGGTAAAATGGTGTATGCATGAGAATAGAGAAGGTTTTCCCATCTCACAGACAGATTTCATGCTCATGAAAATTCAGATCCCATTCCAGTTTTGTACATGTAAACTGAAACAAGTGAATGCCTCAGTTGCTGAGCTAGTTTGCAAAATACAGGTTTTGGTTTGTAATATTGTAAACTTATTTTGTACACAAAGCTGCTAGATGTAGAGTTCATGGCTCTTGTAGCACCTGTTGTAGCACTAATACTCAACAAGAAAAGGGATGTAGAAAATCATACTGAAATACAATTATATACACAAATGCTTAGTGGCCATAAAATGCCACATTTAGGTAATCTTTACTCTGTCTTTTCTATGATAACATTATGAAATAATCTTCTGTGTTGTGATGCTGCATCTCCACATGGAGCTGTTTCACTCAGAAATCAGGTGTGATCCTTTCCAGTAGGAAGATTGTTGTTCCACTTTGACAAGATAAAAACTGAGGAGTGAGAGAGAGCAAATAATCTGTCTGAGAAGTCTTTCAGGAAGGTAGGAACAGAGGTTGGTCTCCAAACTTACAGAATCATTGAATCATTTAGGTTGAGAAAGACCATTAAGATCATTGAGTCTGTGTTTCTTTACCCTCACCCCCACATCACTGTCATTCCCCTCTCTGTGGAGATTCTGTCTGAGTCGCAAATGCCTCTGCCATATGCTCAAAGGTGATGAACATTTACATTTATTCATCTCTTTCTGAAGGCAGAGGCTTTTAAATGCATTTGTACTGTTACATAAACATGAACCTGGAAACTGTGAAGTTCATAGTGTGCCAATATTGTTGATGGTAGCCGAGGTCCAGTGTCTGGGTAAAGAGCAGTCAGATACACTTATATTGAAGATAGTCCAAGTGAAAGGAAATCACATTAAGAATTAAGGATTTTGATTGCCACCACCTCGTTTTCCAGTTGCCTGCTTCATGGTACTGCTATCGTACAATTAGAAGAAAAATGTTCAGGGAAATTTTGATAAATAGACTTCACACACTGGACATCTTCATTGTAAGCAAAACACACTGTGAAGGTGGCTCCTTTAACTTACCCCAGGGTAACTTGGTGAATGATCCACTCACAGCCAGGAAGCTGCAGTTAAAGGGAAGTCTGAATTAGGTCCTCAGCAAGTGTGGTTTTCTGAAGGTCTTCTTCTTCTAAAGGTCTGTTTCACTCTTTCCTGGAAAAACTGAATATAGGTCCAGACAGCATGGCAAAAGAATCCAAGGCAACTTGCACAGGCAAAAAATAAGATATTTTAGAAGGGTTTGTCAAAATCCAGCATATTGTCTCACTGATAACTTTGAAAAACGGCCTATGTCCCCTCTGTAACTCTTAATTATTTTGTGCAGAATTGTTACAAACTATAATGATTTTCTAGCTCCACTCACTGCAAATGCCTAAATAACTACTTTAATAATGCACAGTTAAGGCTCTAGCGTATTTTCCAAAGATGTGGAGATTTGTAAAGACTGATCTAAAATTTGCAAAAACAATGCCAATCTAAGTAACTGACTGCCATGGGGCACAAACTATAAAACTTTGTACTCCAGATTTCTGGCACAGGCTCCCCTGCCAAAGAGTGGGCTGGTTGCACATTAGTCTTTGCATCACTTTCTTTGTCTCATTTTTCTTCTTGTCTAACCCAGCCTGCCTCCTCTTCACCAGTCCTTCTTCCCAGAGGAAGGTGGGGTTATTCAGGGCATGGTTCAATCCACTTTGTTAGAACCAGATATTAAAGAGTCAATATGAGGCACCAGGCTATTGGCTAAAATCTAACTCTAGGGCAAGTAGCTCCCTCCTACTCTTGCTCTGTCACTCAGGAGATGTCTGGAGACTCAATGTCTTTTCCTTCCACTGCTGACTGAATGGCAGATCTCTTGCAGACCAAACTGGAATAAAGCATTTGTTGCCACATCTCTGCACTTTATATTCTGTTTCTGATGGGGGTCGATAGCCTGAGGAAAGCCAAGAGCTCTACAGATGGAGGAGCAAGGGAAAGCTTCCTGTGCTTCCTCATGCTGACCTGACCTCTTTCTTTATAGTGGGAGAGCACTAGGATGAACATTTTCTGTCACTAGAGACAGCACAGGGCAGGGAATGAAGATTCCTTCTCACAACAAAAGATCAGCTGGGAGGTGGGTAGCAGCAAGTTAATAATGGAATGTTTTCAAGGATGGAGCAGGCTGCATGTCCATGAGTGGCTCTAGCTGTGTGCATTCATGCCTGGTGACCTACTTCCCAGTCCAAATAGTGTACGTGGAACCTGATGCTGGAGGTGATGGCTGGGTGAAGATGGGCACTAATGCACATCCTCTTCACATGGCCCACCAGCACCTGAGTCAGCATCATCTCAAGGGGCAAAGCAGCAGAACCCTTCCTCTTGTGCCTTCCTCACCACACCTGCTGCTCTGATCCCATGCCATCTCCTGTCTTCCCCAGCTGCTTTGCTTTCATAATGCTGTGCCAATATTGTCAAGAGCAGGCAGAAGTGGTTGATCCCATTAAAACTGGTATGAATGGAAGAAGGAGACAGATTCATGAGTGTCTTGACAAAGCATGACCCTGAAGCTTGCACTCTTCTAATGATGTCCAGCACCATCCCATCAGATATGGTTAAAATGTTCAAATCCAGTTGATCCCTAATGATTGGTAAGGGGTTTTTGGTCTCCTCATCAATCTGCCTCCTCTAAATTTCACCCTGAACAGTGTACTTACTGTGCAAGTCATTCCACACCACAGCAGGGCCATGGACCAGTGGGCTCAAATCCAGCCTGGAGAGGATGTCTGTTGCTTGACCTGAGGTTTGTGCCCAAGTGATTCTGTCAGCCAGCAATTTGGGGTGGGAGGTGAAGGAATAGGAGAATTTATACCTTTAGAGCCCCTTGTTGAACCTGTAATACATATCATTAACATTAACTTCTCTTCTTCCAAGACACATCAAGTGTCAAGATAATCACTGTGAGCCTGTGAACTGCAGCACTGAAAATAATTATCAAAGCCACTCTCCATTTAAACTAGAAGAGCTGTTGCTCTGCTGTAATGAAAAGATCTCATGCTTTGCCCTATCACAGCAGGGATCCAGGCTGTATTAAGTCATTCTTACTGGCCTTAAGGCTTTAGTGATGTTTCTTTCATTTGAGCGTTATCTTTCTGCCAATTTAGAATCCCATCTCCTCCCCATAAAGCAAACCTGTAGTTATCCAAGCAGTCATGGAGGATGGTAGGTGGCAAGGAAAACATAGATAGCACAGGAGCATTCTTTGTGGCATTTAGAAATAATGAGTGCAATTACCTACGTCTTAGGACTTTTTAGACCATAATTTCAGGAAGAGAAGTGAACCTCAGTCAGACAGGAGCCCTAACCATATACGTGTAATACCACGTAAGTAGCAACAAGCTAGGCACTGCTGCAGCTCCAACAGGCACCAAAAATTATAGTAATAATGTAAGAGCTTTGGGACTATCAGGCAGCTTCCTCCCCCAGGAAGGACAGTGAGGACATAAATTTTTTAATGAAGCAGTGTATTCCCCTTTCTTCGCTGATTTAAAAGAACATTTAGATTTCCATCTCCACATGAAAAAGTAGGTGTTCAGCCTCCTCTCAATTGCATGCAGATTACTCTCCTGGCATTCAAAGGGAAACCAACAGTTTAAGAGCAATGTGTTGATATAGTATTTTATTCCCAAAAAGTACTTTTCCTAAAGACAGTGTGATCCCATGTGCTGTGCAGCCACGTGGACAAATGCCAATTCCACCCACCAGATGTGCAGGTAATGAGAGTGAATGGGAGAGGGGTCAGGAGCAGACTCCAATCAGAGCTGTTGAGTACCACTGGCAGATGGAGAACACTGAGCAATTAATAAACCCTTTATTAGCTTGGTACCTTGTTGGTGATGACGAGTTTGATAACTACAACAGCTGTATCACTGGCATAATGCATGTCATGCCTAATACTGCTGGTATCTCTATGCTGAGAGAAACAGAGCTGTAATAAATGACAAGACTGACAGATGCAGTCCTTTGTTTTTGAAGGTGATTACAAGCAACAGAGTTAGGCCACATGTGTAGCAACATGTTCTGAGGATGACTCCTGTTGATGGATAATTAAACTTTAAAACCACCAAGAACTGGGTGTTTTCCCTGACTGCCAGAGCTGAAGAAGGTGGGGGAAAGCAAGGATAAAACAAAGAGCTTAACATTGGGCACAGGTGAAGTGGACTCGTCTGGAAAGCAGTGACTTTCTTCCCTGTCTCTCCCATGCTGCAGGCTGTGTCTCCTTTTCCCTCTGCATTTAGGTGAGGTTGCCAAGTGCAAGAGTGTGAGCCTGGGGCTGGCCTTGCTTGCCAGGGAGCCCAGCTGAGATGGTATGTGGTCCTTGGGGAAAACACATCTGACTTTCTTCTTGCACAGCGTGGCTGCAGCCTGGCTCTCAGTCTTACCATTGCACCCATCCTGTTTCATTAGCACCTGTTTATATGTTTAATACTGTATCTGCTGCTAATTACAGCCCAACAATACTAACTCAGTGTGCAAACAAGACCATCATCCAGATATTGTTTTGCATAACCAGAGTGCTGGCGTTGCAAACATTTGCATAACGTTTAATTATTTAGGCAGAACATAAAATTTGTCTTCCTCTCAAAAGCATTTTTGTGAAATGTCTCAATAATTAAACACCACTATGTTTATTAACAGCAGGGAAGATTCATGAAATGTATTAGTCAGAAAAAAGCAAGTAGCTGCATCTACAGTAATCAAAATGTGCCATTCCAAAGTAGGTCCCCAAGCAAGGCAACCACCAGCATGAACTCCTAGTGCAACCAAGCAGAAGACAATTAAAAGTGTAACAGTTCAGCAGCTGTAACTTGGAGGGGTCAGGGAGCCAGAATTCAATGGCTTAATTCACTCTTTAATCAATACATAACATTTTGAGAAGACTGGATCAATTCTATTGAGCCAGCTGAAGTGAGCCTTTTGTCCATGAAAGGTGAAATTTGGCGTCAGCTGCAGGCCTACGCGTGGTGCTGCAGCCTGGGAAAGGCGTCTGCAGGCTCCTGCTCTGCCACGCTGCCCATTGGAAGGCGCCTGGGCCCACGCAACAGGCGACAGGCCCACATTTGTCCCACCCCAGTGGCACCTGGGATAGGGGGTGTTTCTTCGTAGGGTTCCTCTAGGCAGCTGTCTAACAGGCTGGAAAAAAGCAAAGCAGTATCTAGTAAAGTAGCCAGAGGCACATAACAAAAACATCTGCCTTGATGGCATAAGAAAGGGGTTCCTTCTGCAGCATTTCTGCACCATTGCCTGTTGATAGGGAAGAGACAAGTTTAGATCTCAGTCATTGTGGTGTGTAAGTACAAACTTTCCCCTAGAATGGTCTGAGTAGAGGCTGAAGTTGACAAATGTGTTGAGATCCCAGCACAAGGCAAAATCAGAGGTTCTTTCAAGCAAGTAAAATTTGCAGGCTGCATAGGAAGAGACAGACCCTGGCTGTCACCTACTGGACTCCAATTTGATCAAAATAGTTTCTTTTGCCCAAGTGTAATGGTTCCAAATTGTATTAGGCTGCTTGAAAGGAAGGCAGAATTCAGGATCAGAGGTTGTTTCTCAATTAAAGGAACAATTGCCCACTAAATTATGAAGAAATATGTCTTGTGTCCTGGAAACAAGCATTCACCCCTAAAGTCAACTATTTTAATAATTTGAAATTATTAGCTTGCATAAAAGATAAGCATAAAATTAAAAGGTTATTTTATTTGGGTAAGATTGAGGTTTTTATCCTCTCTTTTAAATTTGACTTTATACTTCAGTTGTATTTCAATAACGTTATGCAAGAAATTAAGCTTGTGTCCTTCTGCCCTCTCTGAAACTCATCTGCTACTTGCTAACACGAACTCTACATTGCTCAAGCCAATTTTTGCAACATGCATATGGTTAAGAGGCTCCCTTTTTGTCCATCAATTACATAAAAGCAGCCAAGGAAACCACCTCTCCTGCTCCAATACCGTCAGTGTAACTTGCAGGGCTCAGTCTGAGCATTACTGTTTTGTGGCACGGTGCCAGGGGTCCTGTCACTCAGGATGTGGTGAGGAGATGGCTGACTTTGGTAGGGGAATTTGGGGAGGTGTTTGTGCAAAAGGATAAAGCAGTCAGGGAAACCAGCACAAGTCTATCTGCTGGAATAACCACCCTGTGCTTTCACCACATGAAAACCTGGGCCCACATAAACAGGCTCTGACAGCAGACGCTGCATTCTTCCTCAGCCAAAGCAAAACCTTCCTTCCCATCCTGCTTTAGGGTAGTAGGTCACAAATCAAAATCTGCCTCCCCAATCTCTCTTCCACAACCCCAAGGTAAGATAAAATATATTCTCACTTTAATCGGGAAAGTTGGGGCATGAAAAGGCAATTCAAAGGCTCTCTAGTGAGCAGCTGACAGCACCATCCACCACTAAAAGTGCCCTGCACTCTGCTGCTGGACCAAGCTCAGTAGCTGGATCTGATGCTGCAGAAACACAAGGCACCCTTGGATGACAGGCAGCTCACTCTGGGCAGCTTCAGCACATGTGGGAAACAAACAGAAAATCATAGAGGAGGGAGCAGCAAGGAAACCAGGCAGTTGGAATTCCCAGCTGAGGTGGAAAGGTTCCCTCTGTTATCTCTAGCTCAAACTTCTTTACTTTGTGTTGCTTTTCTTCCTTCCAAGATTGTAGCAGCACCATAGCCAGGCTGTGCCCAACACACTGCCGTGCTGCCCAAAACCAGCATATCAGGTGTTGGAGCACATCCTGTGAGCACTGGAGCTGCATTTACTGAAGAAGCTTTGCAGTGCCACGAGGTTGGGGGCCAGGGAGTGACTGGTGCCATGACTTGTCTTACTTGGGACTCTCACTGTTGTGATTCAACATAAAGGCATAAACCTACTTACAGGCTTCATTAAGCAAAAAGCAATCCCTTCTGTGTACTTGAGGTGAGTGCTGCAGGAAGAGGCAAAGGAGTTAAAAGAAGGCAAGTCTTGTTTCAAGGAGTGGCTAGATGGGGAAGATGATGTCTGTTTTGCCTGGACAGGCTCAGGACCTTATTCTGCTGCCTTGTCTGCAGGCAGCCTGCCCATCAAAATTATCTCCGCTGCTGAGTGCAGAGAGGATGAGCCAACAGCTTATTAAATAGGAGTCTCTGTTATTTCTGCTGAGAAAGGTGGCTTTTATTTTCCTGAAGGGTTATTAACTGAATTCTTCTCTTGTCATACTCTGGTTGTTTTCCTCTGCTTTTTCCAGACAGTTCTCCTTGGTTCTTCAATGGAGGCAATGACTTGGAGGGATTTACTGATAGTCTTGTTAAATTTGGGGCAGGAGGAATAAAAATTATATGGAAACAGGATTTCTTTGGGACACAATCACCAGAGCCTGACTTTGGGACAAACTTGGCTCTGCAGTTCAGCAACCACTCATTTCTGATGGAGTGTTGAAATCTTCACAGGACCTTGGACTGCCACCTGCACAAACAGTCCCGTGGCTGGAGTGGCACCCCAGTGATGTGTAAATGTTGGCCTCACCTCAGCATGTTCTGGTACCAGCTGCTGGCTGGGGAGGGCAGCACAGATCGTGGTGGGCAATAGGAGGGTCTTGCTGGATTCCTCTGCCTCCTCACCATCTCTGATGGGGCCATGGTTTTCTGCTGCTTGGCCCAAGAGCAGCATGGATGGCCCGTTTGCCTTGTCCCAGAGCTGCCAGTATAGGTGACAAGTGCCAGTGTAAAAGCCATGTGCTGGTAATTGTTGCAGGACCCATTGGTGCAAAGTGTCATTTTTTAGTATACAGTGAACAGAGAATTCTTTCTTTATCTTCTTTTTAATTAGAGGTTTCTCAGGAGGAACTAACTCTCAAAAGGAGGGTAATAATTTACATGTCAATTCTACACTTGATAAATCAAGCCATATTTGGGGAAAAGTGGAGACTACTGATTACAATGAGCTAAGATACCACAGTACTTTGCTCAGCAACCTTGAATCTGCTTCAGTGGAATTATGAACCTGCAAAATACACCATTTCATATTATTTGCATAGGTAAATGAACAAAGCAAAAATAAATCAACAGTGAAAGTGTTCAGTGTGATGGTGAGCGAGATGGAAGGAAGGAAAATTGTCTTCAATCACTTTGCTTCAGTAATATTTATATGCTCTTATCTGCATTCCTAACAATTCTTAAGAGAGAGATTTGGGATCCTGGAGAAGGAGATAGTTCAGCATTTCCCAGAATGATCTCCATTTAAGTTGCCTTAAGTGAGCTAGAGTGATTTTTTCTGGGAATACAGCCAGTGTACATAGAGAGTTAGAATCTGTGAGAATACTGCAAAAGAAGATGTGAATGGTCTGTGAGCACATGTCCCATCAGTCCCCAGCTTCAAAGTGAAACATGATGCCGAGAATTATCTGGGAGTAATAATCCATAAAAATCTATATGTAGTTT
Source organism: Urocynchramus pylzowi (assembly GCA_013397555.1). Classification (NCBI taxonomy): domain Eukaryota; kingdom Metazoa; phylum Chordata; class Aves; order Passeriformes; family Fringillidae; genus Urocynchramus; species Urocynchramus pylzowi. The sequence continues at coordinate 1,162,189 of VZRH01002146.1, forward strand.
TTATTTTGTGAAGTCAGAAAACGAAAGATCCCATGCTACAAAAGCTCAGTGGCTTCTGCCACCTGTTGAACATCTTGGCAAACATTGGGAGTATGTGAGCCTGAGTGAGACCTGTGCCCCACTGGAGCTGAAATGCCTTCTCCTAGAAGAGTTAGTCCCAGGCAGCCCCATTGTGCAGGATCACACAGGGTTACCTTCCCCCTTCCCCCCTGGGGTTTTTACAGACACACAGCACTGCCCAGTGTTCACATTGGGTTGTATTTTTTTTTTTTTTTTGACTCTATAACAGTACAGAAGTTATCTTCTAACCACAAACACAAAATCCTATAATTAAACCTTTGTTACCCACAGCAAAGAGCTCATCATGTATACAAAGCAAACATTTTGGCAAGTTTATTGTGCTCCTTGAGACTAAGACAGAATTAATAGCATTGCAAAATTTCAGCAAGCTGTTTGCTACACTGCTGCTGGATTTTTTCACTGGAAACAAGATTTTATGTTCCTCTTCATCTTGAAAAAAAAATGCAACAGTTTTTATGTCAAAGGCAGTACAGTGCAAAACACCATATCAAAGTAAAGACTGACGGGATATTTTGGCCTTAAAAAATTGCACTTCACTGTCCATTTAAAATCATTTAGGTGCATTTTTTTTTTTTACATAAAATTACTAAACATTGGGAGGTAGCTGATTAGAGTAACCCAACTAGTAAACTGCATAAACCATGAAATTTAGGGCTTTTGTGCTGAAAGACGCCTGATAGAGGATTTCATTTGCTTTATGTGAGGCCTTTCACTGCTGGAAAGGCACCTTGCTCATTAAACAGAAAGCCAAAGATGTCTCATGCCGCACTTCTGGAAGAGGAAACTTCTATATTTCAAGTCCATTTTGTTGTTGTTCTTTGACTGTAACTCCAACTCTGTTAGTTTATGTGCATGAGTCATGAACAAAAGGTGAATTTTTACATTTAATTTTGCTGTTAGATGTTATATTCCAACAATATATACTGCAGCTGCCTGAGAAAATGGATCAACCTGAGTTAGTCATATTGCCTCTCAGCTGGAACAGTATAATGATGTCCTCAGGAAAGCTGATCAGATCTGAAAGGCTTTTGTGGTGGCATCAAGTGTGAAACATAACTCACTGTTCATACAGAGAACTATATTTTTATTTGCATCTTTGTATTTCCACAAATGAGCCATTTCACCAAAGAAAAACACATGAGTTCTAAAACTATCTTCTGCCTCCTTGCTGCAGGACACCTTTAGCAAGTCCTACTTGCATGACCCTTTGTCTTAGAAATCTGGAGACAGAACAACACTATGAGAAAATAAAAATTCCCCTGGCTGCCATATCAGAAGTTCAAGTGGCCAAGTGGCTTCTCTTACACAAAGGCCAAGGCCATTGTGTAAGGTGGGAGAATATGAAGAAGACCACTGATTGCAAAGGTTCTTGCAGTTTTAATTGTTTTAAACAGGGAGGGAATTGTAAAAAGACAGAATGTAACTACATTTCCTGAAAACCTTTTCATGGGGCAGCAATAATTAGAGGCTACAAATTAGGTCTTTTTTTAATATGTTATATTCCTTAAATAGAGAAACTGGGTTGTTTTTTTTTCAAGATTGATACAAAAGGTGATAGCATATCTTAACATTACACTTTTTGCTAATTAGTTATTTATTTCACAAAGGGTGTTTTGAAAAGAGAGAGAGTTAAGATGGTTTTAACGTATCTCAAAAATGTGTCTATTTCTACTGTAGGTCCTAGAATATTAATACCAAAACCAAAAAAATATCGCTTGAGATTAAGGACTGTGCATACTTGCTCATGGGGAAGAAGTGAAAGTTTTTTGCACAACCAGCCTTCGGGCAATTGAGCCCAAGGCTGCATGTCCTGTAATTAAGTTACCTTTTCTGGTGTGGATCTGTTTGACAGAGAGCTGTCTTGCCACTTGTGATTTCAGCAGGTATCTCACACTGCCTTTTGCCATCTGCAGGAAGGAGAAGGCCCTGGGAAGGCTGGCAGAACCCTGTTTGGGCCAGGGCTACTGCCAGCTCTGTGCTGGGCTGCAGCAGGTCTGGGCCCATTCAGGACCCCAGCAGCCATGCAGGCTGAGCCCGACAGCAATGCAGCCTCACTGGCTCTGTCCTAAGGCTCTGACAAACACAAAACTGGCTTTTCCTCCTCCTGTTTTAACAATGAAAGACAACCTGACTGAAAACCTTTAACAGCGTCTTGGATATTCATGTGCTCAACTCTTTATTTCTTTATTTATTACTAAATGCAGTTGTCATTACCGAGAGGGCTCAGGCTTTCCTTCCTGCCTCTGCAGAGAAGACAAGATTTCAAAATTGCAAACACAGGTGCTAGAAAATCCTATGTTTCCTAAAGTCTCCCCACATTTTTCCAAAGAGAATGTAATGTGATAATAAAAACAAAACCAGTAATATAAACATAAATAAACCTAGGGATTGCAGTGCTAAAATAGTACTTCACCCATGCATACACAAAATGAAATGCTTGTCTTAGTAGCGGGGCATCACAGGGTTTGTCCTTTGCTTCTTTAACTCATAGGGAAGCCTTAAAATCTGTTCAGAGTAGTTTCAGTCAATCAGCAGTAAATGATTTATCTTGTCAATCTTGTTAAACAAGCGAAGGTGAAGAGCTGAGGAGACTTCATGAGTGGGAGTCACAAACTGGTGGGGGAGACTCGGGCCAATGAGCACGAGGATGTTATATAAAGGCAGTCAAGTACAGACATGCTATCTGTATGTTACTGGTTTTTAATGAGAGGAATTAAGATTATGTGGGGGGTGATATGTGAAGCTGGCACTGTGATGAAATTTTCCCCAGCAAATTCAGTTTTCCCCAGCATTTCAGTTTAAACTTTAGCTCAGGATTTTCAGTTCTTAATTTTTAATTAAAGTCATATTGACCGTTGTTACTAATACCATCCTCCTGACTGGGCATGAGGTTTCACAAGAAGGAAAGCCAGTTGCAGCCAGATGAATCCAGGTAGGAAAGCAACTGTGAATGCATTGATGAGCTTCCAGCTGCAGTTCCATTTCCCTACTGCTTGCCTGCTTGAAAACACTGTGCAACCAAGGTTGCTCACAGAAAGAACTGAGGAATTTTTTTTCATGGTCATAATTTTTTTTTCATGCACATAAATGTGCATATTTGTGCCCCACCAAATGCAACCTAACCCCAGAAACTGTACCACTGGCTTAGCTAGGCAAACCTGCAGCTCAAGCAACACATTTTAATGGAGTACTCACTAGCAGCTATTCAGGAATACCTCCACTGGCCTAACAACTTTGGTAGAAAGTGTGTCACGTGATTCCAGTGAAACACATCAAGAGGATCAGGATGTAAGTGCACAGTTTATAACTGTAAACAGAGAAAACCATAACAAATAGAATTTTCCAGCAACAACAGAAATTCAGCAAAGTTTAGCAAAGATCCTGTTTGGATACAAACATCAGTAAAAGCAGAAAATGCAGGAAATACATAAGGCAAAACTTTTATTTTCTAAAGTGTAAGTATGTCCTTATCATAATTTAAGTAATCCATTGCCATTGCAATTCTGATTGCTACAAAACTGAAGGTAAACTTTTTGACTGCGCCTATTGCACACTTTCTCCACAGCTGTATAATAAAACCCTTCTGTATCAAGAGATTCTTCACTGTGATTAGCTGGTCTGTAGGAGTTCAGTCAAGTACTTGACTTAATTATGAAAGATGCTCCTTGTTTGCGTGGTTCTATTTTATAATCTGCGGCATATCACTCCAAGCTTGAGACTTCTTTTTGGCCAGCTCCATCCACGATGGCTGATTGGGAGCAGCATTACTGGCTTTCTTCAAGTGGCTTATTTCCTCCTTATCCACCAGTGCAGGTGATGGAGCTGGGAATAAAGCACATGGACATTTTACACTTACCTGCTGTGCAACTAAGCACCCTCTTTTAATAAATACTTCCCATGCCTTGCCTCATGGTAGAAAATCTTTACATTTCATGTGGAAGTTTCTTATGCAATAAGTTATTGAGAAAATTACCATTCATATTACTCTAAACAATACAATGTTTTTCTCATCACTAATATATTTTGATCCCTAAATTTACCAAAACTCAACATAATGACCTGGATTCCTTGTTGTGCCCTATGTTAACACCCAGGCCAAAGAAGAGAGAGTCTTTTCATTAGCTAAAGTATTCATGTGTGAATTCCTCCTTCACTCAGCCCCCAACTCACAGGAATTTTATTACTTCAAAACTTCTGCCCTTCTTTCAAATTTTAATTTACCAAAGAGATTTACAACAAACTCATTGTGGGAGGACTGATGGTCGGACAGTTTGTGATCGCACCATTCCTCAGCTTGCTGAGGAAGCCACATTTAAATTGAGTGCTATTGTAAATATTTTTGTTTACATTTTACACTGGGATAGTGCATTTGGGCCTCTGTCCTGTGAAAAGTCCTGGAATTCTTGATTCACATTTCTTTCAACACAAGTTTTTGGCAACCCCTTTTTATTCTTTTGTTTGTAATCAAACTGCTCAAAAGAATATAAATAAATAAAACCTCAAATAAAATAATAAATAAATAAAACACCAAATAAAACCCCAGACATGAGTGCTGAGAAAACTCTGTCCTGGTTGATGTGGGTCTGAGGAAGAGATTAGGCTCTAGCCCCTACTCCTTTTGCAGCACACTCAGGCAGGATTTCTTCTGACAAGATTGAGAGGTAACAGCCTACGTTTTAAGAATTTTGTTTCTTACCAGGGGCACAATGTGACAATGAATTGGTTCTCAGCAGGGGCTTCGCTTCAGACTTTGTGTCTTTCCTCTGCTCTTCAGAAGTGGTTTTAGGTGCCAAGTGTGAAGGTTTACTCCATTGTTGTTTCACTGGCCCCTAGGCACAGAGAGGGATAAAATTCAAGTAATTCAGGGAGAATGAGTTCAGTTTGGAAGAGCACAAGCAAAGGAGTGGATAGGGAGCCTGCCACAGTTTAGCAGTCATTGGTCCCCATCCTTTCTCTTGAGCTGATACCTGTTCAGAAAGTTACAGTGTTTTCATGTAACATCCATGAAAGTCAATTTTACTAATTGAAACTATCCCTCAGTATCTCTTATTCATAATGGTATGAGTAGATAATTACAGCCTTCACTGCAAAATGTATTCTAAGTCCTTTGCACATCTCTACAAGCATACACAGGATTTGGAAACAGCTTCATTCTCTCATGTTCTCCTTCCATCTCCCAAATTTTGAGGGCGAGGGCACTGTATTTTTGGACAGTTGGTGGTAAATGGATTTTTCATAAAAAAGAAGTCAAACATATCCTCCAACAGATTTTCTTGCCAATATCAAAAACTACCCTGAAGTGATAGTGCCTGGTGCCATGTGGGAGAAAGAGAAAGTGGGAGTAGTACAGTGGCACCAAGCCTCACATGCTGCAGTCAGAAGCATCTTGGCATGTTTCTCTGCTAGCTGCTACAGGGAAATAAAATGCATGGCATGAATTTCAGGGATCATTGCCAGCTAAAATCTGGAGTTTCCTGTTCTGACATAGAAACTGTATTTTAGGATCGTGTTGGGCATTACTGCAGTTCAGAAGTTGGCCTAGACATCTTATTAGGTATTATTTCTTGTTCATCTAACCACTGCTATTTTTCATCATCTAGAAACCATCTCTTATTCCAGGATATAATACACCTGTCTGGGGTGCTAGCAGTGCCACCTGAAGCAAGAAAGTAGGTCATTTGCACTGGGAATGGGACACACATGGTACAGGACACACATGCTCCTGCATCAGAGCAGGGCTCTTATTTGTGCAGGATGCAAAACAGGCAGCAGGTGAGTGTTCTGGATCCATGCCAAGCACTTCTACTGGCACAGCTGTGTCATCTGGGAAGATCATTAGCTACAGGAATTACCCTGTTTTGCATGGGATCTCTGAAGAGGCAGTGTCAGCCCATATTCTATGGCACCCCGTAGGCTTTTGAATTATCCATATACAGGGAACCAGAATTTATATATTGGTGCTCTCTGCAAGTGCAAAAGTTATTTTTATCCTATTTCACTTCTCATGGCTCTAAAAATTGTTACCTAGGAGCTTCTGGGACCAAGTTGCTCATTCAGTGTTAACTCAGTCAGGAGGTATAAAAGGTTCAATGAAAGGCTGTGCTTAGAAGGATAGTTAAAAGAGAACATATTTCCTCTGCATTGAGGAGGATCAAAGACTACAATTTAGCACTTCCTTTAGGATATTTCAGCATGCAATACACATGTTAGATCTGGTAGGTGTGCCAAGAAATTTTACACACTTCACATAGTTCCAGGATTTTAATTTCTTGGACACACAAAATTACATATTTGAACAGTCAGAGAACTTTGAATCTGCAACACATTTATGAGAGCAGTGTCTTTTTTAGTTACAGTTACACTCATTAACTATCTGTAATCATTACGGCATGACTGGTGACATAGCAGTAGATCCAAAGAATACTACAGGAGGTGATACAAAAGCATCACAAATTTGTACTGCAAGTACCTCTGTTTGTTCCTTTTCTTTATTCTGTTTCTCTGTATTTGACTTATTATCTGGAGCCACGAGCTTTTCTCTGTCGAGTTCCTTCTCCTGATGCATGCCCCTCTGCTTTTGCCTTGCAATGGAAATCCAGGCTGGCTCTGTAGGAGTGCCAGGATCTCTTCCAGAGTCTCCGGCAGCCGTGGGGGAAGGCACACTTTTCTCTGTTGACAGATTATTTATGTACATGGTTATAGGAAAAAGAATTGTAATCAACTTCAGCTCATACTTTCTCAATGTACTGATTGGTCCCAGGATATGAAACCAGCTTGGATAAATAGGAGTTCTGTTTAGTTTGGTCTCCAGAGAGCAATTTTCCCGTGCTCACAGGTTTAAGTTATCATTCTACTGGTGAGAAACGCTTTGCATCTTTGTTCAGCTGGAGTCACAGTATCACTGCCCTCACACGAGGGAGATGCAGAAACATGAATTAAACTTCTCCAGTCTGCCCATTTCCCAAGGTCTGCCCCTTCTGCTCCCTCTTCCACAGTATCTCAGAGATAAGCAGCAGACAATTCAAAGGTGGACACAGAGGGACTGTGGTGTTGCAAAGGCAAACTTTTCCCCACTGTAGCTCCCCTTGGCTCCCGTTCTTCTGATGTCCATGCAGCAGCAGCCCATGCCTTAGTCCGTTCCTGCCTTCCTTCCACCCCTTTAGGAGCAGCTTCCCCCCATGCAGCAGCAGCCCATGCCTTAGTTGTTTCCTGCTTTTCTTCCACCCCTTTAGGAGCAGCCCCCCCCAGCTCTGTGGAGCCTGCAGGTGCAGACTCAGTCATGGGTGCCTGTGCACAGCCGTCTGTGGTGTCTGAGCACACAGAAGTACTGCTAAAACCACAGAGTGACTTCCCGGTCTTTAGATGTGAGGTTTATGTTGACTTATCCCTACTGATGCTGACCATGGTCTTCACTGGGGTCAGTAACTTCCATCGTGCTCTACCAGAAATGAGACTTGAGTGACACAAAAAGAAAAAAGACAACATCTGGAGAAGAAAGTCAAAACTACTACCCTGCTGACCTCACAACTGCTACCCAAGGACATGCAGAATCCAGGGTTATGGGAAAATACCCTGTGTTCAAATATTCTGAGACGAGAAAGCCTGTCTATTCACTGAACAGAACTCAGTCAAGAGAAGAGCCTCAGCAGCTCCATTGGCTCCATCCCCCTGGTTCTCCATTTTTTGACTCACACTGAACACAAAATTGAGTTTCCCAACAAATGGTAGAGCTTCTGTGTAGTTTAAATGAGGAACAAGAACTGGACTAACAACCTTAGACCCAAGAAGGTTGATTTCACCTTTTCCAGCCAGTTCTGGTCATTGATGTATTAAAATTTACAGAAGGCTCTTTCAGAGCAGAAGTTAAGCTTCTGATCCTCACATCACGAGTGGTCCCGCCCTTTGGAAAAGTTCATTACTTAGTCAGCATCCTGTTCAGGGAGCTGGGAGGAGGCAGGTCCTTTCCAGCCAGAAAGGATTACTGCCCGAGGGTGACACTAGGGTCCCTTGGGGCTCAGCTGCTCTGCTGACAGTAGAGCCAGCCACAGGACCCTGTGGAGCTGTCAGACACATTTCTGGAGAGCTGTGGTCTAGTTTGGCAGAATGTGGCCCTGATCAGGAAAGCAGACAAATGTCTCTGAAGGCACATTTGAGATGCCTCATGAAGGCATGGAAGATAAAAGGGATGATGCACTCCCAAGAGCTGGAGTCTGCCAACACAGGCATATTATGAAAGCCCACAAACTTGCTTTGCTCAGGGATTTTCTCAAGTCATTTTTATACCTCACCAGAGAGAGAGTAGTTATTTGAACAAGAAAACATTGTAAAGCCTATGTCAGCTAAAAAAATGAAAAAGAGAAAAAAAAAACAGGCTTCAATGCCAAAGCAAGATGTTTTGCCAGCTGATGCCTGCATTTCCCTTCACATTCACCTCATGCAATCTTGCAGGAAAACCTCTGCAAGAAACAACTCAGAAGTCCAGCTGTGCAAATGCAGCACAGATAAAACAGTGTCCCTGAACACTGAAGGAGCTTTTCTTCCTCTTGCACAGCATGTTACTCTAATTCTCTGCATCCCACCTAACCCCCATCTTTGCATGACAACAGCTGTTCCTCCCAAAATCTTTTTCCAATCCCTGTCTTTTTTTTTTTTTTTTTTCCAATCAGCCTTTCACTGGCTCTCCTTGCTTAATTTTTGTCTTCTTTTACAGGATGCTAAAGAATAAGGCTGGGAGAGATCTCAATATGTCATGTAGTCTATTCTTTAACTGCAAGGCAAGATCAGCTGAAAGATCAGTTTCATATAAACTGTTTCCTCACAAATATGTATCTAACTCTCCAGAAACGGGACAGGTCTCAGAGTCTCCCTAGGAAACCTATCCCATGGCACA
>VZRH01002146.1:1171742-1197549 GCA_013397555.1 Urocynchramus pylzowi
TGTCTGTTGAGTAAGTTAAATCTTCCTTGCTCTAATTTAAATCCGTAACTACTTCTCCTACACACTATGGACACGAGCAGATTACTCATACTCTCCTTGCAACAGCCTGTTATGTATTTGAAGACTTAGACCACATTTTCCCTACTTTTTTAACTTTCCTGATTAATCTTATTCTCTAGATCACTCTTTCTTTTATTTAAATTGTCCAATTTTTGTCAAATCTCCTTCAAATATGATGGTCAGAACTGGCACTTGACTTGAAACAGTGTTAGCATCGGCTGACATGGAAGGACTACACCACTTCACCTGGAATGGTTTTCTGTACATGTCAGTCAGTGCCCCTTAACTTCCACAGCTCTCCAAGATAACCACTAGCAAGTCAAAGTCTGCTAGGCATCTTCTCTCAGTATCTTAGGACAAACCTCACTGGGATCTTAAATAAAGCCACACAGTTGAAATGATGTGATGTCTGCTAATGCATCTGCTATCACATTCCCTCCTTTGCTTGCAGCCATGCCCTTAAGCCTGTCTGCAGCCATCTGCACCTTTTCAGGTGGTGGGCAATTTGGGCAGGACTTATTAGTGCATTGCCCAGGTATACCAGGTGCTGTGCTTCATCTGCTCCCAAAGCACTCCTGTGGCACGCAGATGAGCCACGACTGAAGGTCCCGTGTTCCTCAGAGCTGAGGAGCAGCTCTCTGGCTGCACAGCTGCAGACACACCACCACATGCATCCTCTTCCACCACCTCTTTACCTTCCTTCACTGTCTCTAATGTCTTGGTACTCAAAAACTCCAGTGTCTTTATGCTGAAGGTCTTTTTCAGTCCACCTACACTTTTTGATAATACTGGGAACCTGGCTTCTGCCTTGATGCTGCTAGTGATGTACAGCTTAGTTGCTGTGACTCCAAATCCCCCTTTGTGTTTTGTACCAATTTCTCTGTCACACCACAGGAGCTTTATGTAAACATCAAGGTTGCTCCTCCTCTGCTTCCACCACACAATCCACACTGACAAAATGAATGCTATGCCCAGGCTCTATTTACTGCACTACATGTTATGGTGTTATTTGCTACCTGTGCTTCCATTTCTCTGTCATCCTCATGAACTTAGGATTCATCCTGCTGTTATTTCACTGTGGGACAACAGGGTTCCCAGTCCTGCAGTGATATGTCTGGAGGCTGCTATTATAACGATGTTTTTCATAAGGCAGATGCTCTAACGAAGGCATTAAGCACCCTTACTCTTCAGGCAGTTCTCCCTGATGAGATGCCAGACATCCTAGTCATGCCAATTAGAAGGCAGCCAAATTAGAGCCAGGTATAATTCCACAAGACATGGTATCCAAATGTCCCTTTGATAGTAGGGAACAAAAGCTCTTCATCATAATCTTGAAGATTTTATATATTTGTGTATGGGCCAACTTAGGACAGCAGAGTAGTATCACCTACAGAGGATCAAGAACTGATCCATTGCTGGGAGAGGCTTTCTTGTATCTTTAAGCAATTACATTCTGCCCTTGTTCCTTTGAGAGTCTTTGCTGCAGAAAGCCAGACAGGCGGACAAAGCAGGGGAAGTGCCTTATCTTCAGAAAAAAAAACCCATCAGATGCAACCCACACAGGATTTGCTACCTCATCCGTCAGCCAGAATTACTTTAAGAGGTAGAAAAGGCATATTCACTATTTATTATCTATCCCATTGCCCAGAGGTCCTTTACATCCTCCCACCTCCAATTAGATAAGGTTTCTTGGCAGTATATATGCACCACTGTTCCAGCCAGATGGATGAAAGGTGGTGAAGTAATCCAGGAGATAGTATGGGGAAGAGAGCTGGCAGTTTAAGGTGACCTGAGACTGTCCTATGAAGCTCTTAGTACCCTAAGGGACACAGAGAAGCAAAAAGCTTTCTCAGGAAGTGACTGTTGTCAAAGGAACAGATGTGCTGCTCACACATCTTTCTGGGTTCATGACTGTCTGATCACCTTGAACAAGCTCTGTCTTATCTAGTCATGGGATAGTCCATGTGCTTTTATGGTTCACCACGTGGCAAAGCACAGCATTTAAGGAACTGGGTAGCCAGAGTGGAACCAAAAGTACTCAAAAGGACAATTTCAATTCCTGCTTCTGCTGCATGTCACATGCACAATAGCTGACACAGAAACTCTCAGCTGTAAATGCCACTCTTAGGGAGATAACAAAGAAGTACAAAATGCAAGAAGAGGTATCCTCCATCCAAAGCTGAGTCAGTTTTGACAGATCACAGCCTCCACAAATGCCCTGTTTTTCATTTCTCCTTTGTTGAAACAGTTCTGAGCTTCGTCTTTCCGTGTTGCACTTGAGAGATTTTCAGAACAAAACTAAAATCTAAATAATATTCTTCATATCATATTACAACATGTTATTTTAAACAATGTGCTATTCAACTAATTCCTTAATAACTTCATAAGCTAATAAAGGATATTGCTGGCAGCAATTTGTCTCTCATTCATTCACAGCTTTAACCTCGTGATTGCATCTTTTCCCTGGTTTCCTTGGAGCTGGCTTGGCCTCAGGCCTTTTTGAAAGAGAGGAGCCCCTTCTTCCCCTTGGGATAAGCCACCAACAAAGGAAAGATACCAGGTCAGAACTTGTCAAGCCAGTCTGTGCATAATGTCACCATGTATTAAAGCCAACAATTAATGTAAGCTCCTGAGATCTTCTGCTGCCACTTGAAACCACACCCAGAGGCTGCTGAAGCCTTCCCTTTATGTCCTCCCCACAGCCAACAAACACACACGGGAGAGTCACAAGGTCAGCTGTTCTTGCTGCATTCTTAACCACTTCTACAGCTTCCAGACTAAGCACTGAGGATAGCTCTGAAGCCAAGTGAACCATAGCCACATTCTCAATTCCCTCCTGCAGATCAGAAATCCCTGAGCTCTCCTCCACTGAGTCTGAAAGCATCAGGGCTGGCTGCCTCAGTGGTCTTCTAGAGGGGGGAAACTCCCCTGCTGCAACCCCTTTTAATGCAGGTATCTGTTTCTCTTAGTATCTTACTAAAACTACTTTCTTTTTTTCCTCAGACTAAAGCTCTGATCTTATAGATGAAATTTCTTCTGCCTAAATATTGTGGAAATAAATGTGTACACTTCTCATTGATATTTGGATATTATCCTGTAATGTGTGTCAGACTGGTTGCATGAACAATAAGATGAAGATAATACATTAATCTTAATGTACAAAAGAAACGATGATTGACTTGTTATTGTGCATGGGTTTATACACACACAGAGGAAGTGAAAGAAAAATACATACCTACTTCTGTCTACTGACAGACAGATATACTTCATGTATTCAAATGTACCTCTCTGTGTGTACTGCTTATATGGATAAACACAGCAAAGACCATTATATTTAACCATTACCCTGAGATTTAGGGATTAACTTTGTCTTTTTTTGACATGGCCTCAGATTTCTTTAAATCTGAGACCTATTTTCTGTACATCTAAAAGCCTCTGTGTACAGAAATTGTAGCAGAGGTTCTTTATGACATGTAAGTCTTATGCTTGAAAAAGAACATCTTATGCCTGCAAGGACTGCAAAGAGTGGTTATTCTTGCTGTACATGTGTGCAGGTGAAAGGTCAGAGCCAGAATTTAGAGTCTTTTGAAAGTCAAACCACTAATACCAAGCAAAGCTAGCTTGTGGATTCCCTGAATGTTTTAAAAGCAAACATACTCAAAACTAATCCAAACAACTTTACACTGGGAGATAACACCCTCTGTATGTAAGTGTCATTGTTTTATAACACTACTTATGCATGCGTATTTAATTTCATATTGTTGTATCTTTGCTCATTTATAAAACTCCAGTTATTTTAAGAAGGGCTTTACAAATGCATATAGCATTTAGAATATCCTGGCCTACATATTTCCCTTTGTTTATTAAAGTACTACATGCATGCATGTCAGTAAACACACCCAACTCCTTAATTTCAGACAAAGCTATTCTAAAGATTTGGTTAAGTATTTCTGACATTTCTTTCTTCCCTAAGCTGCTCTGAGAGGTATTTGACTTTTGATTGGATCTATACCACTGATGCCAGAAGAGTCTTTTTTACACAAGAAACTGCTGTTTGCATCCAAGTCTATTTCACTGCTGGAAAACAGCCATGTTGCAAAATAGCCTGACACAACTTTTTTTTGGGGAAAAAACCCAGACAGCTTGTTTTTCAGCTGTAGCCTGGACAGCATTAAAGCAATGTCTTTTTGATGTAGAGAAAAACACTTCTCTTGTCATTCCAGAGCTTGTATTTGCCAGACAATACACACCAATTTCGTTCACCATAACATCCAGCGTTCTTCCCTGAGCTCTTTTGCTCTTTTCAAAGGATGTCTGCCCACTACAGCTCCTCAGTCACTGATTTTTGTTTATCCTAATATGCAGATTCAGACACATATTGCTTATGGTTTTGCTGTTGTAATAACCTGTAATAACACACGGTAATTGTTTCTGCCCTTTACAGGATTTATAGCAAAGTGTATCAACTCCAAACAACGCAGCTTAACCTTTTAAATCTTGCAAGGACTTGTGCCTTTAGCTCCAGAAACTTAAAAATTACTCCTCCTGGGGTGACTAATTTCACACAGACATTAAAGAGCTTCCTGGCAGCCTGAGAGAGGTAAAGCAGTCCCTCATTAGTTCCCCAGAAAGCTCTGGGGAGCAGGAGTGCTGCTTTCACCTGGGGTGGTAAGCCAGCATCCCATCAGCTCTCCTGTTCCTTTGGTACCAAGAGTGCTGAAAAGCTAAAATGTGAACTGAATGAACCACATTTTCCTGCTGACCTCAATGACACAGCAAACTAACTTTTTTGAAGTGAGTGTGCATGAGAAGGGAACTGAATTCCCTTGTATCACCATTTCACAGCTTGTCTTCTTGTTCAGCACACAGATTTCCTAACACGCAGTGGGAAGAAACTCCCTGACAGCATAAATCAACAGCATCTCCTGATGGTGACCACAGCTCTTTGAAAAGGCTGATGAACTCAAGGGCTGGGAGAGGACTGGATGGGTGTAAGGTAAAAAAAGAGGAGTGTCCAAGCAGATCTGGAGGCTAGAGATGCCTGATAAGACACATGTGATCCATGAGGGGCTGTGTTGATTGTGTTTGTCAGGTTTCTCCTGTTTGCAGTTTCAAAGACATGGTCCTGACTCATTGAGCTGAGGGAAACTTTTCAAAGAGCTTAAAATTATGCTTGGGTAGGGCTATTGCCCTGCCAAATCCTCATTGTATCCCATGACTCTCCTATGCCTCACAGAGGGACATAATTTTTGGGGTCACTGTACAACTTTTCCCAATAAAGCTGGTGTGGTTCCAGGGCACTCAGAGGAGGTGGGCACACCTCATTCACCCATGACTTCAGTGGCCAGGTCAGGCTGATGTGGCAACTTAGCACAGGGAGGTGCTTGGTCAGGTGTCTAAGGCAGTAGATAAGGAAGAAAACTAATTGCCATCACAGACCAATCTGAACCATCATTTTAAACAGCCTCAGACCATATAGATTTGGTGTAATACTCTCAGGGGGAGGGGAACAGAGCAGGACTTCTTAACCCTGTGTCAAACTCCAGGTGCATGCATCTCTATCAGGGAGACCAAGGCACAACTCTCACCCACAGATCCTATTTTGCAGAGGGCAGTCTTGCATCTTGCATCTCAGGGCAGAGATTCTTTCATCCTAGGGCTGAGGGCCACAGGAGAAGCCTGGAGGAGAAATGTGCTCCTTGGCTTAATTTCTTCCCATTCCTTCTCCAGTACTCATTGTCTTTCACTGCAGGAAGACATTTCAGTCCATCTGCAGGCACTCTGGGACTCAGCAACAGGGATGTGATAAAGGGCTGTGTGAGGGAACACTGGTACTCCCACTGCTCTCCTCCATACCCTGCCAGAACAACCCTGATATGCTGATGAACTCAAGGGCTGGGAGAGGACTGGATGGGTGTAAGGTAAAAAAGAGGAGTGTCCAAGCAGATCTTAGGCTAGAGATGCTTGATAAGACACATGTGATCCATGAGGGGCTGTGTTGATTGTGTTTGTCAGGTTTCTCCTGTTTGCAGTTTGAAAGACATGGTCCTGACTGTCCTGTCATGGTCCTGTCTTCTCCTCTCTTGTCCCAGTATGACCCTCCCCAAAATCTCAGTCCATCAGAGATGTGGGCATCACTACAAATGATCAACTATTCAGGGCAGTACAGAGGGAAAAATGCCTTTAAAGGGAGAGTTGGGATTACACACACATATATATACATACATATATATACATACATAGATATCTATATGTATCTCCTGCCTTGCCTGCAGGGCATGGGAAGGCTCTAGCTGGATGGATGTGGAGACCTCATCCAGCTGTGGATCTTAATGAATCCCCTCCTTTATGATGGCTGGGAGAGCAGGAAACTGTGAACGTGACCAAAGTCCTGCAAAAACGTCTGTGATGCTGCAGCACAATACAACTGGGATCAGATGTCACTCAGGATATCAGTAAGTTGCCTCTGGGGCCAGGAAGAACTTTTGTCACCCTAGAGGACAAGTGACATCCTGTGCCCTGAGGTCTTCTTCTGTTTTGGTGCTTCCCTACTCGAAAGCTCAGAGACAGACCCCAATCAGAGAAGAGCAACCAGACGGGGGGAAGCTCTGCAATGGCACAGAGACAGCCTATTATTTACTTGGCCAGCATCTTCTCACATTCATAACATCAAACCCATGCACATACAGATCCAGGACAGGGAAGACTTTTCTTCTACATATCAGAAGACCTAAAGATTTTTTTTTTCCCCTTTTGGCTGTTCTCTGAAGTAAAGAGCAGAGGTCCCCTACTCCTGAGTGTGCTTCACCTAATATGTTTATTGTCATTGCAAAGACCCCAGACAGTGGTGCCACTTCCAGTCTTTTCTGTTCTCTGCCTGTAGTCCACAGTGTATAATTAGTCTCCAGAGGTCAATTTTTTTTTTTATCTCTAACCCAATTATATAATACAAACAGGGTAAAATATAACAATCTGCAGTAGACACAATCTTATGGTCTCTCCTGGCTTTGAACTCCAGGAAGCTGAAAGGTTGTTAATTTTTGTTTTAAACAAGGAATGAGTAATGACAAAGACAGATAAATTAATAAGAAAACCTCACAGGAGGCAATAAATAAGTGGTGTGTTTACCATGGCAGGCAGTGATGGGGTCTCATTGCATTTCTGCCTCAATGATATGGTGAAAAAGAAGGTCTAGAGGTCTGAGTCACTTGTCCCACACAGGGCACTACACTTAATATGTGCTCTTGGATTTTGAATTGCCATGCAGCAGCTCTAAATGGGGGCACTTAGTGGCTTGCTATTTCTGTTTTCCAATATGTCCTAGTGTACTTTATTTTTTGAGTGTCACTTTGAACATCCTTTAAGCAATATCCTGAAATTCAAAAATCAGAGGTAAAAATATCTTATTCTGTCTGCTGTTTCTTCCCTGCTGTCTTTTTGATAATCTTTTCAGCAAGGGAAAATCAGGGAGTGACATCACTGAAGGCAGAGCCATCAGCTCGTGCTCACCAGGCAGACACAAGAGTGCTGCCTCATGCTCTCTCACAGGTAAGGTCACTCTTTGCAAGTGAGGGTAACTTTATAAAGTTTTGGAGTCTTACCAGGCACTTTACAAGCAGTTGACTGTTTCTCCAAGTCTCTGTCTTCATTCCTGGATTCAGGAGAGTGAATAGCTTTGTCTTGCTTCTCCTTGCTTGCAGTAGTGTTTGGAATGGTTATGCTTTGCAACACTGGCTTTTTAGGCAACGGAGGTTTGCAACTAAGCTGTTCAGAGGACTTTGCTTTGGGTTTGATCTTCTCATTTAAAGAATCACCAGTATTTGTATTGGCTGTTTTTCTGATCTCTGCCCTATCACCTCTTAGAAAGGAAGTCAATCCCTCATTTTCTAAATTAAATTCTGCACTGTATCTTTTAATCCCTTTTGATTCTGGTGGTGAGTTGTCTTCATATTTCAAGGACAGTGAGGTGGATCTAAGTTTCACTTGAAAAGGACTTTTATCTTTACAACTTGGCTGATTCTGAGATACCACTGAAGAATTGCTTGGCATTGGTACTGCATCAACAGCTGGGGGAACATAACCAGCCAAACTTTCTGTAGGTTGGTCTGTGTTCTCAGAGTAGGACTCTGGCAGCAAAGTCTCCTTTTTGCTGCTACTTTTTTCCTTGTCCAGATCTGATCCCTTCTGGAAGTCATCTTGCCACTTCTCATTTCTTGAGGAGACCTTTGCTTTGGACAGGAAGAATCCAGTATTTAATGGGCTTTCCAACTCCGATCTTTCTGGGAAATACAGGCTTCTGGTGCTTGGTCTCTCCCGTGCAGCGGAAACAGAAAACTTTTTGAAGGCATGGAGTTCATTGACTGCTTTTTCAGCTTTGACTGCTTTTTCAGCTTTCTTCCCCAACTGTTCCTCCATGTGGACCAGAGACTGACTGTTCTCCTTATCAGAAGCAGACTTTATTTTCTCTAGAGAGCAGAAAGTAGGTGATCCCACCTGCATTGAGGAAGCAGGATGTGAAACATGGAATGAGTCTATGGGCTGGGAAGAACCCATGAAAAATTCCTTGCTGGACTCTGACAATAGAGTAAACTCTTTGTCTGCCCCTTTATTACAGGGCATTTCCACAGGTAGCTGATCATCCTTCTGTTTATTTTCCTCTGACTGTTCTAAGCAAACAATACTATTCTTACTAATTGAAATATTTTCTTCAGAAGGTAATTTATTTAGTGGAAACTCCTTATTTTCTTGATTTACAATATCGACTGACCCATCCCGAGACAACAGAACCAGTGTTTCTGAGGAATCTTCTTGCTTTTGTACTTCTCTGTCTGAACTGGAATAGGAAGAGGTTGCAGAGTCTTTGCCTTCTGACAGCAATGAGGACTCCGACTCCTCACACGTAATTTCCAGTGCTGGTTGGCAGTCCTCTGGCTTATTCTCTGGTAGCAGGGTTTCCTGTCCAACAGCAGACTCGGAAGCAGGCTGAGTCATCATTGGTCTCAAAGCAGGGGGGAGGTCCTCAGGCATTCTGGGCTTTGGCCAGGAAGCCACATCCTGTGTTGCAGCTGTGCTGCATGGCAGTTCTTGATTGCTGGGTTTGAATACAGCATCATCCTCCTCTTCTTCCTCTGGGGTACAGCTCAAATCAGTCAGAGATTCAGACTGGGTCCTCTGTAAAAAAGAAATACAGAAAGCCCCATCACCATGTACAGCTTCACTTTTTTTCTTATTCATCATTACATTTACAGCTGAGGTCTTAGTGAGGAAGGCAATACTTGACTCCAGTGCAGTTTTCTTAACCTACAGACTGGATGCTTTTTTAATTAAGCAGCTCCTAGAATAATGCATTTAACCAATATAAAAGCAATGTGTGACATTTCCTTCTGCACAACTAGTGCTTTCATGCCCTTGTAGATGGGAAGTCCATCAGAACAAGGCCATTGGACTGTCCTTGGCAATTGATTCTCCAGAGCATACTGCCTATGTTGTGCTGCTCTTGGGCAAAAAGCAACACTTGAAAGAGAAAAATCTGTCTCTGTATTTTCCTACTCCATACTAGCATTAAAAATAAAACAACCCATTCTTCTTTAAGCATGACTCTGAAGAGGAAAGGGTACATAGAAGCAAGAGCAAAAGCCTAATAAATCCATCTTGTTATGACACTCCATTCCAGCTGAGTATCTGCCCCACGTGGCAGTCTTGTTTCTAATCCCACTGTCATATAGCATTAGAGCCTTGCTTTCTTTGTGCAAAAGTTTTCTTTTTCTTTCAAGTTAAACTATTTGATTAAAGTTTGTAAATGCATATGTAGTTTAAAAGTTAACAAATTCATATGTAGTTATCTGTGAGGTCTTGTGATTAAACTTGATGTGAGGACTGGCTAAGTACACAGGATTATTTGAAAGCACAGTACTGAGCTGCTGAATATGCCTTTTCATATGGTGCCTGTATTAGCTCACTGTTTCACCATAGTTTGTTGGGTAAATATATACTTTGGATGTAGGCCCTAATTCTAAGAACACAAAAACTGCACTTTAAAGATATTTTAGAGTGCTTACGACTTCTTGTTCTGCAAATGCAATTGCAAAAAAGCCCCAGTTGCAATGCCACCTGCATTCACAATCCATATACACAAGAACATAAAAGCACAAGGCATCAGTTAGCCAGCAGCAAGGAGCACAGGCAGAGTTGGGCAAGAAAATATTGAAAATTGTTTTATCAAAACATGTGAACATTCTCTGTGGGAATCCAGAAGGGCTCAGTCAGCTGGCAGTTATAGGCAGTCTGGACAAAGCAATCATATTTTAGTAACAATGTTAGAATGGAAAAGAAGGATTGATCGCTGAATTATTGCTTTATGTGTTTTTCTAAATAACTGGCCTCATCATTGTGCTGCTCACAGCGGTGCTCTACCAAGCTGAAAGGTCACTCACAGATTTGGAGAAATACAGACTATCAGCTAGTAATATTTTGAGACAGAGGGAATAATATTTCTGGTAGTAAGCAAGCCAAATTAATGGTTTTACTGTATTTAAAACATTGGAAAAAAAACATGAACAATGAAGTATAAATACTGTAGTAAAAGTTGAACTCTTTTGTGCTAAAAGAGAGGAAGGAAAGAAAGAAAGAAANTGAGACAGAGGGAATAATATTTCTGGTAGTAAGCAAGCCAAATTAATGGTTTTACTGTATTTAAAACATTGGAAAAAAACATGAACAATGAAGTATAAATACTGTAGTAAAAGTTGAACTCTTTTGTGCTAAAAGAGAGGAAGGAAAGAAAGAAAGAAGAAAAACTAAACTATGCCCTTCACAAAATATGACAAGAAAGCAGATAAATTGTGTTTAGGATGGTTTGGAAAAAAAAAGATGTGTTTTTTTAAAATATTATACATTTTTAATAGCCTTTTTAAATTAATATGCACTTTCATTTATCATATCTGAGTTTGAAGTAAAAATTCCAGTAAGAACTTTCTGGGTTTGTGTCAAAAGTGACACTGTGTATTTTCACATGTACCTGAGAAAACTTTCTCATTCTACTGGATCTCTGGTTCCGGGGTTTTATTAAAAGCTTATGTTTAGCAGCAGAATTATCCAGGAAAGCAGAAAGCTCAGGTGGAGTGTCAAAATTGGCTGTAGGGGAGATGGTACTGTCAGATGTCCGGGGAGACCCAGTTTTGGTACTTCCATGCCTAGTGAACAGCTGACTGTCTGTAGAGCGAGATCTAGAAGAAGAACCCAATGTAATCTGAAAAAAAAAAAAAAATCCCCAAATGGAGAATCAAGCAAAGAAACAAAGACACAAAAATAACAATTCTACAAATAAGTAGCCAGATTTATTACCATTTTAAGTTTGCCTCTTTTTTAACATTTCTTTAAAATACATTGCATTTCCTAAGGTTGCGTGTGATGTACTGGTGTTGACAATTCTGCATTTTTAGCTGCTTGAATATTATGATATACTGTCCAGTGGGAAGGAGCAAATCCCATATAACTGGAAGATCTAAAGCACACAAATATATGGCCAACATGTTTTAGGAGACAGATGTATGAAGAGTACTCAGTTACAGAACCTAAGGGCCATTTCCCTTCCTGGGTCTGTCCTCCAGCATCTTTGTCTAGACTTCTACCCACAGTTGTTTTGTGAGCTGAGCATCTTTAGCTTCCTATATGTCAACAGGTCCCTTCCAACTCTACAATACCCTCCCAAAGACAAAACAATTAAGAATTAGTGGCATTGACACTTAAGTCAGCTTGTGTTTTTACCTCATGTATTTATATCTGCATTTACTGGAAACGTAAAGTTTCGTTAGGAGACTATTCTGAGGAAGGAAGCAATGGATATTTCCTGCTAGAGGCCAATAACCCATCCAGAAACAGCTCCTGAATGCTGCAAGGGGTGTCATACTTTCACAAAGCTGGAATTCAGCTTGCCTGTGAGCTTCACCAAAAACTACCTTTGTTCCAGGGATGATGCAACAAGAACACTGGAAAATTTATTTAAAATAAAAATTAAAATAAATTTCTAAAAAGGGTTCCTCCTTCCTCTCAGGTTCAGTTTTGCAAATAGGCAAAATGGTATTTCCAAACTGTCTGTCACAGCATTAACATCACCTCTGGTAACCCATGACAACACTCCCTTTGTAGGCTTGAAATTCTGGTTTACTTCTTTGGAGGAGATTTCCTCCTTTGTCACACTTTCTTCTGTGGGCATTCTTCTTTCTTCTTCTTACTTTTTTGTGGAAGTGGCATTTTATTAAGGAAGTTGGATGGGAGAAGGACAGGGCAGGTTGGTGTTCATTTTATTTTGGAAGGGGAAAAGCACCAGCAATTTCTGCAAGTAGAATTCTGCAGTATGCACTGCAGCCCAAAGATACTCTGTAGTGTAGTGAGGGCCTGCTACAGCTTGCTCAATGGCCAGGGGAAAACTCCCATTGATTTTAGCAGAGGCTGGATCCACACCTTCTAATCATACTTTCTACTTAAGAAAAAGAAGGTAGCTCAGACATGCTGAATAATGGATAATGGATGCTCTCATTAATTTTAACTCTACAATATCTGCAGTCTAGTAGTCAAACATGACTAATGTACAACAAATGATAGGTGGCTGCATTATACATTAGTACCTAACAGTGAATACATTGACATTTCAGCTCCATGATAAAAACACAGCACATGTTCTCTTTCAAAGCACATCATTATTTGCCTGCCTTTCTTCTGGCTCCTGCTTTTCCTCGAGAACTTTGCATGTCTTCTCCTTGGCAGTGCTCAGTGTTGGCCATTACACCAGAAAATCCAAAATCTGGTTTCTTGCTTAAATTTCAGCAGCCTTAGTGAATGCCAGCTCTGAGCCAGCTGCAGAAGTTGTTTGTCCCACGAAGTCTGGCTTTGACAAAGCCTGCTGGAGAAGGAAAGAGCTGGCAGACCCTTTTCTCCAAATCTCATGTGCACATGGCTCAGTCATCCTTCAGCTGGTCACGCTGGGTGGCACAAGGTGGGGGGCCAGGAGGAAACCCCATCCCCAAAGCCCAGACAGGAGAGTTGTGATTCCTTTCTTCAATCCAGAAAAGCTGCCAAGACACAGCAAGGTGTCACTGCTGCCCAAAACCTCAGGACTGGGTTGTGCAAAATTCCTCAGCCCTGTGAACTGGTCTCCTCTGACTTCTAGAAGCAGAGCTAATTTCTCTGAAATGCCAGGTAGTAGATTCTGTGGTTTGGGAGGAAAGCCTTTAGATGGAGCTGCATTCTGGCTGCACTCTCAAACTGGCATGGGTTGAAGAGAACTCTGAGCTAAATGATAGGGCATGTGGAAAAAGCTAAGCAGCTTTTTTTAAGGTGTAGTCACTGCCACGACTCAGGAGTCAGCAAGTGAGTCAGAAAGTAATGTTAATGGAACAACAGGGAGACATAAATCCTCTTTTAGCAAACATGCATCTGGACTAGGCACAATTACAGTGAGCCCATAACAGCTTTCAAGAAATACTTCCTTCATGAGGAAGTATTCTTCTGTCGTTTTAATTTTAAGAAATTATTAATTGCACTGCATATAAGCAGTTTTTTCAAAAAGCTTCATGTGGAATCTAAGAAGTAAGGCTAGAATTCTTTGCTGAGCCCTGCTGCAGCTGGTCCTGAAATACATTTTGCATAATTACCAAGAAATGGTCAGTTCAGGACTAGTTCCTCTATTTCATGTCTGCAATTTCCTTCTACCCCTCCTCCTATTCCTAGAAAATGCTCTTCCCTCTACCCCCCGTGTTGTTTCCACCATGACTCCAGCTGCGGACAGCTAAAAGGGACTCTTCAGAGATTTCCAAAACAGCCCTTTAATCAGCCAGAAGAGCTGGCTCCTGATTGAAGAAAGCCATCCATGTGCCTATACTTGAGCTCTGAAAAACATCACTGCAGCAAAATTCACAGCCAGAATCCGACTGAAGGCTGAACTCAGACTCCTAAGCAGCAATGTCAGCCCCTATCACCAGGCAAACACTTTCTGTGTCAGTGTGAGGTAACTTCGTACTTAAAGCGGGGTCTGGGCAGATTTCAGAGGATCTAGAGCTGTTCCCATCTCTTCAATAAGCTTTCTCCCCTATCCCATGCAAGTAACTCAAGCAGCCTTTACTGCAATTTCCCATCTTTGAAAAAACAGACACTGCTTCAGTGTCTGAATCCGGTTGGTTGTGCTTGTAGATTAAATCATGTCTATAAAGTCTGCTAAAGGATATGAGCTTTTCTAGAGACATTAATTATTATCAATGGGATAATGACGGGATGAGTTTGCATCAGAATTATGTTGATAAATAATCATAGTTTTTTAAGTTAGACAGACAGACAGACATTAAAACATTAGAGGACAGGCAGGCAATTACATGCATACAAAGTTGTTTTTTGCAGCAGACAGGCAACAAAATAGTATTTTTTAAATATTTATTTTAAAAACTGCTATGGGTAATTACTTGTCCCTTAATACATTTGGCAGAAGTTACCTGTTCTTCTTCTTCACTGCCTGTTCCAGCTAAACTCAAAGAGCTAAGGTGCTTGTGAGAGTCAGAGAACTGTGGGATGGAATGAGGAAAAGATTCAGTAAAAGATGACAAACAAGGTTGATATAATCACAGAAACCATCTACACAAAGTGCACAAAGGTACTGACAACGTAAGTTTTTCTCTACAGTCTTAAGGATTAGCAAGGACACTGCAAACATAAAGTGTAAGACATGCAGATAAAGAATGAAATAATGTCTAACAAAACTATCATTTTTTAAAAAATCAGATTATTTTATGTTTCTTTTTCCAATGGCAACCTAAAAAGACATTAGAGAGTTCTCTTATCAACACACTCAAGGGGGAATATAGATTTTTCAGCCTTATTTTTTTATGCCTGGCAGCTCTTTATAGTCTCTATAAAAAACACAGTATTCCCATGCATGCACACAATCACATACTCTTCTTCCTAATTCTGCATTTTCTGGTGTGATATTTATGTTTTAACAGGAACACAGATTTTAAGTAGCTGTTCACAGAGAGAGTGTGTTTTCCCAGTTTGAGTAAGGTATTTCTGAATTGCTCAGAGGTAAAATAGGGATACGTAAAACCAAATACTTTATTCTACCATCTACATATAGGTAAAACAAGTCATTAAACACTCATTTTTGTCAACACTGGAACTACTCACTCTTGTTCTCATGCCTGAGTTTAAGCTTTCATGAAGCAAAGACATTTCTGGAGGGCTCCTGGGTAATCCATCATCTTCAGAACTGGTCCCAGCATCCTCTGTTCGCTTTGCATGAAATCCAAATGGAGGTGGAGGTCCCAATTTCATGGTAGGCTGGAGTTTCAGCTTCAGCGTGGCATAAAATACATTAGCTTATGATAGTGATGGAGGTTTCCCCAGAACATTTTTTAGCTGAGGTCAATGAGTTACCATTATTTTAACTTCACAACTGAATGATCCAGGGCACAGGACATCTGACTTTACACATTCTCCTAGGGAGCCAAATAAACTACCCATTTTTCAGCTATCATTTATGTAGAACCAAGACAGGGTACTGCTGTCTCATTAACAAATGCAACATTTGGTGTAAACTGCAGACAGATATTACTTACTAATCAAACGTTCAACCACAAATACTATCAAAAAAAATCCTGGAAAGACATTCCATCTTGCATTTGAAAAAAACATTATATTGTCTAAATTACATTGTCTAAATTACCTGTAAAGCTCTAATCCGATCAGAAATGTTTTCTTGAGAAAACACTCTTACTGGCCTTGCAGGCTCTTGCCCAGTCTCAAGGATGAAAATGCTATCATGTGACAAAGCTCTGCTTCCCATAATGCCTTTATGTGCCCTAGAATAATATAACAAATGAGTGAAAACATGCAAACTTTTTTGCCATTTCTCTTAACTTAAGGGGTCTATTGAATGTGGAATGGGAGACAGGGATGCATAGCATACATCACAAACAAGATTCCAGACTTCCCCATGAATACAGCCATTCAGGGTAATCTAAGTAACACCTTAAAAAGCAAAAAAAATTTGTAAATGCTGTTATCTGTCACGTTAACAAACTGAATCAAGGTTAAAGACAGTTTAACCTCAGAAGATGAGTTAAGTCTTATGGAAAAAGCTACTGCCCCTTGGGTGGAAGCCAGCAGCAGGGTGGTGTCACAGTGCCACAGGCAAGCCCAGGTGCAAAATGGAGTTCACATGAAAGAGTCTGTACTGAGACTTCTTGCTAATGTAAGACCATGTCTTGAAAATGAGTGACCATTACCATAGGAAGAATAAGTACCTTTTACAATCTAAATGTGGTACAGAATTTAATATATCTCTGCCATAAAACATTTAGCAAAAAACATTTCAGGCAATGTAGTCCTCACATGGAATCCTTTGCATAAATCCTTAAAAGGTGCTGTGCTCTATATCAAGGTCCCGCAGATTTTCTCCTATGAGCCTGTGGGACACATTTTTTCATTGACAATCTTTGTGGCCTAGTAGGGGGAAGTAGGAGATGCTTTGTGGCCAGTTTCTCTCATATTCTGTTTCCTATGTCTGATGTATATGTTATGTAACTTTTTTTGCAAATGGTGCATGTGGGGTATGGGCGCCTTGTTTCCTAATGGGGATGGTAGTGGAGGCCCACAGACAGACAGCTACCTGCTAGGAGGTTCCTTGTTCTCATTTTCCTCAGCTTAGCTTGTACCCTGACTGAGAAGGGACAAGAAATGTGCACACAGCATATTTTAAAAGTACCTTTTTCAAATTTTTTAAATCAGGGAGCTATGAAATGGTAAATGAGTGCAGAATAGATGATTGTTTGGGTTTATGTAACTATCAAGTGAATTGAGCAGAACAGAAAAAATAACTGTATTTCTGGATCCTAGATACTGTCATAGGGACATTGAAGACAAACACAAACAATCATGGCAGACAGTAGCATTTTCCCCATAGTGGCTGCTATAAATATGGTTGATAAAACAATAGCAGGAAAGAGTTGATCTACATTCTTGCTGCAGAAGGAAGGAAAGCCTGCTACTTCTGCTTAATGCATTAGAGACATTAGAAGAACAATTTATCTGAGTGCAAATGTGATCTCTGCAATGCATCCAGGGTCAGACAGATCTATAGCAATTTGCAGAGTAGGTGCCAGCCAGGGCTGCAGTGGTGGGCCACGCACCAGCACTCAGCAAGGGCGGCAGCCACACAGGCAGTGTCACTGCATGGGCACACTTATCCCAGCATTCCATCCTCATTTCCTCTTTCTAGCAGTAGCATCCCTCCCGGACACATAGTGGAGGTACCCTTCATGTCTCATCAGATTAAGAGAGATCAAATTAATTTTCCTTCCTTTCAAATAATTTCCTGGTCTTTGTCTGTCTAAATAAATATTATAATGTAACAACGCTTCAGGTTACAGCACAGGAGTATGGCCAGAACAGCCAGAGATGGCACCCACTCAGACATGACCTTGTTAAGCCACACATGGGGGAAAGAAAATCTCACCATCCACGTCTTACAAGAGGTAATAAATTGTCAAACAACAGCACTTCACACCACCTGGTGCTGCCAGCCCAGAACTCCGAGGGCTTCAAGCTGGACTAACTAACATTACTATTGCCAGTGCCATGAAAGCAAAAAGAAAAAAGCAAAAACAAATCATCAAAGAAAAAAATAAGATTGTTAATAGTTTCTTTTGGTTGTTTAGCGCTGCCTGGTGGCCACATCGAATAATGTCGTTTTAAATGACCGGAATGGTTTCCTTTCCCATTCCTGGGCACAGCAGCACCCCTT
Organism: Urocynchramus pylzowi; assembly: GCA_013397555.1. NCBI lineage: Eukaryota > Metazoa > Chordata > Aves > Passeriformes > Fringillidae > Urocynchramus > Urocynchramus pylzowi. The sequence goes on from VZRH01002146.1 coordinate 1,189,591, forward strand.
GCTTGAGGACCAGGAGGCTTGTTCTGAGAGGCACAACATCCACCAATGCAAAGACTTGTTTTTTAGTTATCGAAGGGGCTCTTCAGTCCACCTCTCTGTCCAGAGACATATCTGAGTGTTTGGACCAGGTTTCTCATGGTTACTTTTCTTAGTGGGTAACATGAAGACAGGGTTTTCAGAGGCAAAGAGGTACACAGGATGGGACTCATCTGGTCTAACTTCAGATATCAAATTGCAGCTATTTACATTGGAGGTGGCTATCCCAGGCTCCTGTTTACATTCAGTGGGGAGATATAGGCACTTCCAGAGCCTATTTCATGCAAAAGGATGATACAATCTTTGTTAGTAATGCTGACTTCTCTCTGATTAAAAAAGGCAGCTGGTAACTAACTATCCCTGTCCATGGCAGAGAGGTTGGAACTGGATGATCTCTAAAGACCCTTCCAATTAAACCATTCTATGAGTCTGTGGTTCTAGAACTCAAATGCAGACATTTTTCCTTTGGTCAGATGAATCCCATGTATACAGAGGAAAAGAAGGCTTCAGAGCCTCTGGATCCTGCTGATTTCAGTTGCAGTCATCCCATTACTCCTTCCTTGCTTTCAAACCCTGGCATAAATGGTTAGTCATCTAACCTTCTCTAGCAACCCTTAGTAGTTACATTTTAGGGGCATAAGACAATCCCGGTACGATATAAACCAATTATCTAATTCATTTTTGAAGATGGGAATTACGTTATTTTGAAATTATAACCCAAGGCTTATTTATAATTAAATGAAAGCTTTTTTCATTAATATTTCTTGCTACACCCCATTCAATTCCCTTCTGATTTGCCTTGCATCAACCATTTGAATTTGCACTTTTCTGGGTGGAAAAGCAACTATTTGAAAATACAGCATTGTGACCAAGGGGAGGAGGCAATTTTGGGGTGTCTTTAATCTACAGACATTGTAGCAATTTTGTATTTGTTTACCAAACAGAGTCCAAAGACTTACTCAAGTTCATCCTCAGAATCATAACTAGTGCGCATGTCACGAGAGGCCGCGACATCGTTTGTTGACTGGCACAACTTCAGACTGCTGCTCACAGAAGATGACGTCTCTTTCCTTTTCTTTTTACCAAAAAACTTTTTGAAAGATTTGAACTTGGATTTTTTCTTTCCTACGTGAAGAAACATAAAGAAGATGCAACCAGCAGCATGTGCAATTCTTTGAACAATAGCATTTCTTTATAATTTTTTTCATAAGTGGAATTTTCCTGGAAAATGTAACACAGCCCACTATTGCATTAATGTCTTTCAAGACTGTACTGATAGTATGAAATTACTGTTATCTTGGAGAATGGATTACAATGTTTATGAGACATAAGAAATAACCAGTGGTGTAGAATCATTCCTAATAGAGTTTCTGCTTGCCACTTGAGGTAATTAAACTGTGAAGGAAAAATTTTGTCTTAACTGCCTGGGATGTGAAAAAGAAATTATTACTTGGAAACCCACTGCCTTCGTTCAGCAAGCTAAATAGTGATGATAAGAGCAATGCTACCAAAACCAATTTAAATGTAGAAAAGGCATACATAGGTGAATGCACAGTGTTGGGAGGGTAATGCTTTTAAAATGTTGGATTTGTATTACATCGAGAATATTTTTAATGCTGATTACAAGATTCAATGGATCACAAAATATTCATCTAGGAATCAAGCAGTAACCTTGAAAAGCCATTCTAGTCTGCCCAGTGAGGAAAGACCTAAATTAGGATCAGTTGCAGCTCTATGAAGGAAGCTATTTCAAATTAAATCAGTGTTTTCCACAAGAATTCCAACAACTTGTGCCTGGCCTGTTTAAGTTGACATGACAGTACTGTGAGGCATCCCTGTCAGCATTTCATTCACTTTTGGATCTTGTTGGGTAAAAAAGCTAGCTTGGTCACAAAATGCTATAAAAATCTTACTTCAAGCCTCTGAAAATGCTGAAAACATGTAACGGTGCTTGGAAAAAAGTGAAGAGAAAGGCAGAATGCGTTCTCTAAACAAACAAATTCACTTCTATGACAGAGCTAAGGCATAGAAGCTCAAGAAGTCACAGCACTTTTCATTCACCAGAGAAGGGAGAAATTATACCTGAATTGTCCTCTCCATCTCCTTCAGCCTCTCTCATCTTAGGGTCCATTGTCCTTGAGGAACTCATGTGGCAATCACTAAAGGAGGTACAAAAAGTGTTACTTGTGTCAACAAAATAACAGTACTTCACTGTATATGTGTACACATACACAAGGCAAGTTGCTAAAATGTAAAGATATAGAATAGAATATGATGTGTATGCTTACATATGTCTTCATACATGTCTAAACATATGTGTGTGTATATTATATATAAAAATCCATTAAATATACATAATATATAAAAATATCCCATATGGTACTTATTAGGCTATAGAGAGGTATAATAGATTACACAGACTATTTCCACTTTCAGAAGGCAATAGTACATGACAGTTTAGTTGACCAGCCTCTCCTGTCTGAAGACTGACATTGGTGAATTCTTGAGTGCTTCCAAAAATACGTATCGGGGAGGTGGGCTTCTTTGATTCTCCCTTTCTCAGCCCATTTAGGACCAGAGACAAAATGACAAAACTACAGCATTTGTGCAAGTGTACAAGTATCAATAGCAGAGAATCCCACATATTTTCCCCTTATTTATATAGAATTTGAAGTATTCTACAGATTTTTCTTCTTTCTAAAGGAACTTGGGGAAAGTAGTGATTCTTTCCATTCCTTTCTTTTTGTATAGGTAACACAGTTAGGGAGAATTAGTAACAGAGAAATACAAGTAAAAATAAAACAACTGATTTTCTTATTTTCTTCTGTCTTCTTTACTTTTCATAAGCAAAATATTACTTTGCTTATTAAGGTTCCTAAACTAAAAAATAATTGCAAAACTGTACATGTCCAAAGCCTGAAGACATTCAATCTGTAATTTAAACTATATTTCTAGGGCAGTAGTCTGTTTGTGTTCTCTTTTCTGCATCTGGAGAGCCATAATTTCATGGTCAAGGGAGAAGAAAGTCATGGATGCCATTGATTGGATAGTGAGTTAAATGCTGTAGAGTCACTCTTTGCTGTAATGGTGGCAGATGCTCATGCCACAACCTTGATGGGAGGGTGAGTAGACTGTGGCTGGTTTGATCCACTGAAGTCCTGGGAGACTTAAGAAATAAGGCTTGTAAATCCAACAAGCTAGTGAAATGGAAATGAAACCTTTATTACTCAAATCTAAAACACAATACATCACCTGAGCCATCTGCAGCCATTTGGGCTGGGCCGCAGTGCATGGCTGCAGGACAGCCATAGCAAAGGAACCTCTACTGCCTGGCAGCTCCAGGGCTGCTGCACCAGTCAGACCCACAGCCTGGGTGTGAAACACCCCCTGCCACCACCCACCTGGTACCAAATCAGAATTAACACAGACATGAGGGTGAGCAACTTTTGGTCAAGGGCATCTGCCTGAAGTATGGAGAATTAATAAGGAACTTACCCTAGGAAAAAAAAATGGATGAGGGTGGTGAGGCACTGGAACAGGTTGCCCAGAGAAGCTATAGATATCCCACCCCTGGAAGTGTTCAAGATCAGGCTGGATGGGGCTTTGAGCAGCCTAGTCTGGTGGAAGGTGTCCCTGTCTATGGCAGGGAGGTTGGACTAGGTGTTCTTTAAGGTCCATTTCAACACAAACAATTCTATGATTCTTGGATACCTTTATTTTTAAAGTAAATGTCCACTGGGAGGTGACATAAATATGTATTGTGGGCTGTGGCATACCTAGTCAATTGTTAAACAGGGTGTCTCAGATTCCTGCTGTCACTGTGCAGTAGCAATGGCAGGAATGTAAATCAATACCTCTAAAGCTTAAGCTGTTATATGCATGCCCTGTAGCATCTGTAAGCTACACAACTCCAGAAGTGGGATTCTACAGTCTCTGTATAAATTGTGGATGACATAACTCATATCCCCATCTGTGGTTCATTGGCATCAGCCTGCTGCATTCAGCTGCACTCAGGTGAGGATATATTATTTTTTATCCAAATGTTTGTATGCCATACTTCACTAGTTCTCAATAGCAAAGCCACTGGGGGATAAACCCCCACACAGTGACAATGTTTGTTGGAAACATTCAGGCAAGTATAACATGTTGCCTCAGGCAAAATTCAATCATAGCGTATTATATTTCTGACAAACCAGAATTATGTTCCTGTCCTAAACCTTGGCAGCCAAATTTCTAGAGAATAAAACCAATTTAAAAAAAAAATAAAGTTAGCTCCACCATAATGCATGCAAAGATTAGCGTAATTTATTTTGTGACATCTGAGGTCACAGTGTGTTTCCACTGGATGCTCCACACATTGAGGGACACTAATATGTGACCAGGGGTGCAGCATAGATCTCCTCACTTAGAGGAAACAGAAGGACACAACCTTGAATGGGCTCTCTTCTTGCCAGTCATGCATTTTGGAGCAAGATCCTCACTCCCTTTCTTTCCTCATGCAGCAATTCTTCAGGCCCACCACATTTTTGCTGTTTCCTACCATTATTTAAGAATGTGTGTCTTACTCAGAGGAAGGCAGCCCTCCACTACGGTGCCTCTTGCAAGAGTACAGGGCTGGAGCCCTGGCTTGTGAGAAGGAAGGAGGTGTTTGGCCACTGCATGTGTATGTGGTCCTCATATTCCATCACCCCTGCAATCCTGGGGATTTGGTTATGTGGGGAAATCAAATTCCTATGTTAAGGGAAGATGCAGGTCAATGTGCATCATTATTTTATATTATTTGTTCTGGATATGACCCATTCTGGGCCAATGCTGGCCTGTTGCTGAAGGAGTTGTTTCATCCACAAGAGCAAGATAAAACAATTGAAAAAAAAACATGTGGAGTTAACCTACTGGCAAGGGGAAGTTGGGCTGTCTGGCCTCAGATTGATCCTGGTTGGGATTGTTATAATCAGAGAGAGATAACTTCCAAAGTGTGATTAGAGCTTGTGAGGAGACAAGCAAATTGAACTAAAGTACAGGAATGTAGACAGAGACCAGAGTAATATGCAATGACTACTAGAAAAGATTGTAATGGGTACTGTTGAGCTACAGGGGAATGAGTCTCAAGAATCTTAATAATAATATTTTATTATTATTTATTCTAATAAAATATAGTAGCAACTGTATTTGTGGACCCAGATGCCTCTGACATCAGCAACAATTTTAAGAATCACTTGTCAGAGTGGTAAAGAGAAAATCAGAAAGATATTATATTACCTGGCAGTTCTAAATTTGTCCAGTACGTAGATGATTTGTTACTTGCCAGCAAAACACACAAAGATTGTTTGAAAGATACTATTTTTCCATGTACTGCTTTATGCAGGGATTTCTTTGTTTAAGGACTTTCTTGGGACATGACCAACTCAGGCTGTAATGCTATCAATAAAAAGTACTTTTAAAATACTTTTACAGAGAAATCTGTCTTTCAGCTTATTGATTGAGCAAAAACATAGTCAAACCCAGTTATTGTGGCTGGCATGTGTAATTTCCTTAACACCAGGTCCCACCACTGCTGCTGGAGTCATCCCTAGACAGCTCAGTGTCCCCTGGTGAAAAACCTGGCTGCTTTGCTGTGGGAGAGCTGCCCGAGAGACCCGGGCTGTGTGCAGGGAAGAAGGTTGTCCAGGTAAGATAACTCTGGAGTGAGGCAGACAGCAACCCAAGGTGAGGGTCAGAGGTGCCTGGGTGCAGGAGACACCAGGCACAAATACCAGTGGCCTCAACCTCCTGTGCAGTAGCCCAGAGACTCTTATCCTCAGCAATGAAATGGTTATTTTTAATTATGGTAAATAAATCTTGTAAGTTTGGGTCAGGTAAGCAATACTGGGTTTGCAGTGGGGTGACTGTGAGGCTTTTAATAAAAACTGCATCTCAACTCATCATGCCATTATAGGGATTTGGTTTTCAGTTCAAAAGACAAGTTTCCAGCCCAAACTCAGGGTTTGGTGTGACTATCCCAGGCCAGGGGTGGCTGACACAGAGGAGGAGGTGATGGCAGCCCTTGCAGCAGTCACTATGTTCTGCAAACATACACATGAAAAGGGCAGCAAGGTGCAGCCACCTGCCCCATACCAAGGATGCAGGAAGAGTTTTATGCCTTCTGTTACCAAAGGGAGATTTGTTTGCATCAAGGGATGAATGGACACATGTTTCCTTAACCCAAGAAGGGCACAGGGTGGGGGGGGAATCAGCAGGCACCAGAGAGGACTGGAAGAACTTGCAAAATGCTTCCGGGCAGTGTGCTGGTGTTCAGGTTTTCAGAAAAATGCTCAAAAGTCAACAGATTCATTTTTAGCAAACCCTGGTTTTGAGCAAACGCTGAAGCTGACACTTAGTCACTTACTTGATCACTTTGCCAAGTGATGGTTTGCATCAAAGCAATAGCCCAAGACAGTGTGAAGAAATACTGGTCCTTGCTGAGCATCCAGCAGCTGCCAGAGATCCCTCTGTGATGCTCTGCAAGCCAAGCACTGCCTGCCTTAGTGTCTCATCAAACCTACCTGTAGATAATCACCTTCATTTCTACCTTAAAATTTACTGTGTTGCTTTCATTAACATGGGCTAATCCTTTTAAATGGGTTTTCTTTTAAATGCTTCCTTTGGTGAAAACACTAGTTTCCACCACCAGGAGATAATCCTATTTTTTCCCAAATATATAAACTCAGAGAACCATACTATCTATATCTTCCCTTTTTCTTTCTGTATAATGTGTTTTAACAGTATTTTTGGGCAGATTTTCAATCTTTCAAGCCTTTTCCTCAACATCTGCAATAAGCCCTCCAGTATTAATACATTCATCATAGGAAAGATTTGATAAAACATGATACTTAAAAATAGAAACAAAAAAATCTAGAGTTTACCTTTGATATGACTATAACTGCTTGTCGTTTCCCTGATGTAAACATAGATTGCAGTTTTTGCTCTGTAGCCAAATTTTTTCACACTCAAAGCATTGTTTAAAATCTGCAATGGTCTACAAGCTTAAGAGCTGTGCAACAAAATACTGACAAAATCCAGCAGCTTTGAATTTGGCATCCACTGGGATGGGTGGCATTCATTGTGCACTTATGCTTGGATCTAGAGGCTAGGCTGCTGAGCTTTCTCATATCCAGTTTCCCCAAGGATTTACTGAAGTCCATCACTTAATTAAATCATCCTGTGATCTGAAAACCCAGCAGGATTTTCATCCTAAAGAAGCAACCTGCACTGGTTCTCCCTTGTCCATCACTTAATTAAATCATCCTGTGATCTGAAAACCCAGCAGGATTTTCATCCTAAAGAAGCAACCTGCACTGGTTCTCCCTTGTTAGCAAGGGCAAGATTTACCACACCACTGGCAGTCACACCCTTTTCCTCTTTTTTTTCCCAAATTGTATGTGTGGTTCTTTTCACAGTGGAATACTAGAGGTACTTGGTTTATCAATTTATTATGAGCTTTTATAAGCCAAATATCATGTCTGATGACAAACTGCTAAATATTACCTGTTTATAACAGTATTTTTGCTATATTGGACTTTTCCCAGCAGTGACTTTTTTCACTTTCCTTCTTCCTTCCTAGGTCCTTTCTAGATAAGCTGAGATACAAGAAATACATTTGAGACTATGCCACTGCAGAAAATAGAGATGGAATACAGCAGCACAACAAGTTTTTATTTCCTTCTTATCCCTTCCAAATGCCAGTACACTCAAAAGTGTGTACCCAAAAACCAACAGCAACTTACACCTTTGATTCCTCCTTTGTATAAGAATATCCCTTTTCTAGTAGAAACACGAGGAGTTAAAAAATCTGAATTAAGGGAAATTATTTCACATGAGACGAAGAGCTGCCCTTTTCTCAGAACATCACAATATACACTAACATTCCTACTTGCATTACACAGC
>VZRH01002146.1:1197575-1229280 GCA_013397555.1 Urocynchramus pylzowi
GAAAGAAGAAAATAAAGCAGGGATTCTGGGGATATAAAGAGAACCCAAATACTCAGAGATACTCCTCTAGCTGAGAGAGTAACCAACCCAAAACCATCCTAAGTGCCAGGAGCAAAGACTGAGGCAGCCTTTTCTTATCCTCCCCCTCTCTGATGAATCAGACCTGAAATGAAGGCACCATCCAGAGGCCACACAGCCTCTTCTCCTGTCACTTGAACTGCAGAAACGGGACAGATCACAGTTTCCAGAGGGAGCAAGCCCAGAGTGCCTGCCATGGTCCTCTGCCATCCCAGGCACATCAGCAGTGCTTTCACAACCCTGGAGGCGCTCCAGCTCTCTGGCATGTGCATCAGCAAGAGCACCACCTGGACACTGCCCCAGGGTGCCATGCCTTGGCATAGCACGGGTTCAAAAGTGTGCTGTGATCACCTGCCCCCCACGCAAAGCTTTATCTCTGCAGCCACGGGAGACCTTGTGCTGAAAACATGTGCAGGGTGTGGCAGAAGGAAGTGTAGGACAGCAGGCAGGTATTCACACAGCTCAAGAAAGCCTGCTGTTCAACACACCTCTCTTCTCAGACCTCCTCCCGCTAACAGAGATCACTGTTCCCTCCTTTCAAACTCTCAAACAATTTTCAGTGCTCCCGAGTGATAATGCTTGAGCCTAGCCAAAACTAAATCTCTCACAGTATGTCCAATTATAAAATAATTTCCAAAGGGCAGCCATCATCTTCAGCTTTTCTTTCTAAGATAAATCACCTGCAAGAGGAGGTCTAAAAAGCATAGTGAAGTGCTCCCCCTGAGCTAGCACAGCACACATGAGCCTGGGTATTAGGAGTGTCCACATGAGTGAGGTGCAGGTCTCTGGGAAGCTCATTAGTCTGTATAAACACATCCAAAAAGCTCATAAAAAGGATAAAAGAACTTCATAGCAACTGTAACACCATTTCCAAAGCCATACATTTTCCTGCTTCAGACCTCTTATTAGGTTAAAGGAGTTTCACTTTTCATTTTTTATTTGGCCTCCAATTTTTAAATCAAGGGAAGAAATGCACCTGAGTGCATGCTTACATACACACAGCCATCCTAGAAGCTTTATCCAGAGTGCCAGCACTGGGACTGAATGGTCATTCTGCCTTTCTACCATATATCAGCATCTCCACAATATCTGTACATATTCTAGCTGTGTCCTCATAATTTGTGAATTATTAAAAATAATTTAACCCAGAGAAGACATTTTCTGAGAAAAGGAAACATTTTCTGCGACATTTTCTGCACTGGTTTGTACTACCAAGTCTAAATAAAATATCAAAAATAAACTTCATGCCAAACCAGGAAGAAAAACACCCTTTCACTTTTTGTATACAACTTCGCCTTTTGTTTTCAAAATTGGGCAGACAATCATCTCCTTCCATTTTTCAAATGGTGTGTATCAGTAAACAAAAAGTATTGCTTTGCAAAGTCTATGACTTCATGTGTTCTTTGCTGTTAGCACTTTACACTGACTGATGTCCATGAGAACATCAACAAAACGTGGTATGTGCACAAATGGTTGGCTGCCTAAATGATAGTTTGCTATCCATTTTCATCTGTCTCTCTGAAGCTGGTATACTTTACCATCTTTTCTTATCTGCATTATTGGCTAATAAAAGGATTTGTTTCCTTGTTTGTGGCTAACATTTATCTCCAGATAATGCAATGCTTGTAGCATGCTTTTATGTTAAATGAAAATTTGCATATTGCACAACCATGTTGGTGTGGTGAGAGCCTATGAGCCACTCCTTGTGCTCAGAGCAAGGCAGCTCAAGTGTCTTTGCTGCCAGCATCCTCCCCATGGCTGCTCGCGTCCTAGGCCAGCATCCAGGTGAGAACACACATCCTGAACATAAAGTCAATGTCCTTCTCTTTTAAAACTATGCCAGTTCAGGATCTTCTAATCCTCTTCCCACTCACTGTCATAATGAATAGAGCTAGCTGTGAGTGATTTGCCCTTCCTCTCAGAAACAACTAGTAAAAGTCAGTTGCACCAGCACATATCTCTTCCAATGCCAATCTTTGCATCAGAGTTTGCTATTCTTCCACCTCCAACATGGATGGAGGTGGAAGAATACCAAGCTGTGCCACAAGGACCAGCAATGTGTAACTATTGACACACTGCTGCCCCTTTGCATCAGCCCTTGCCTTTGCAGTACTCACATCTATCACTCAAATTCCTGTTGCATACGATGTAAACATAAGGTGGTGCTGGATCATAAGGTGATCCCTGTGATCACTGAGAAGACACAACAAGGGATGACATGTAATAAAATTTAAAAAAAAAAATTAAAAACCTGCCTAAAGGAAGAATGGCAGTGGAGATAGGATAGAGTTTGCTGCATGGGCTTCAATCCCATGTTTGCTTCGAGCCTTTGTGCAAACAGGGCAAGGCCTGCCATGAATAGCAGGTGAGGCTTTAGGGGCTACAACAGAGAACTCCTCCCAATCCTTGAAGAGTTCTCTGGGCATTCAGTTGTTTTCAGTCTTCCACTGCTGTTGGGCAGTGTGTATTTTCCTTTGCCTAACCAGCCCAAATTACCCTCTGATGCATCTGCCCCTGCTATTCCAAAGGGCATGCAGATTCTCATCAGATCCTCATCAGCCCTTCTGCCATGCCCCTGCCAGGAGAACATTCCTTTCTCTATTACAAGCACAGTGCATTTCCAAGAGATGGGAGGGAGAGGTAAAAACCTTCTTTTTCTACCTCTTTTTCTCCCTCCAAGAATTAATAGTCCTTCCTTCCCTCAGCACTTCTGAGAGAGGTGAGAAACACTCCACAAAATCAACTTTCCTCCCAAGCAGCTTGTGAGGAGCGAGATTTTTATTTTTTAAAACAGTGCATTGCTACAGAACATACAAAGAGAAGAGGTCAGAAGGCATTACTAGGACTGCCCAGTCTGGTGTCCTGGATAGTGCAGGGAATTAGCTGTTCCAGAAAGGTGAAGGGAACTTTCTTCCCTGACAGAACCCAATAACTTGAGGGTATACACCTTCACAAAGGTCATACTTGTTCACAGGAAAAGCCTTAGCTTGACTTGTGTGCTTTCTTTAAACAAACCAAAAACCCCAACAAACCAAAACCCAAGCAAACAAACAACCATATAAAAGAATTACAGGAAGGGGGGTGGGGGGAGGAGTCTGCATGGGCAAAAGAATAAAGCAAACTCATGTTTGTCTTATTCCTATGCACTAATCCTTCTTTCCTGCTTTCGGTCTTTTACTTTTTGTGATTTAATAGAGGGTCCAGGAGATTTATTCCACCAACACGGAAAGCATGATTATAAAAAGAACTGTTAAAGTAAAAAAGCCACATTGGCTCTCCTTCTTCCTCAGCATTTAGGGATAATAAAGGCATAGCTGGTTTATACAAAGACACAAGATCTCCCCTAGCTAGCTGCCTACCAGAGATCCTCTGCTATATTTGTGAGCACAAACAGCTCAGTACACTACCAGACTTTTTGGTTTGTAGCAGCCATTTTTACTGACAGAATCACAATATGTATTTTTAACTTAAATAATATCGAGTGTTCACATAGAGTATTTTGCTAATAATGTTCTGAAGAAGGTCACACTTTTTTACAACAGCAGGCTAACATCACTCAGAGTCAAGTGTCAGTGAAGTATTAAAAATTCACTGTGCCTCTCCTTGAAAAGCAAAAGAGAAAATAAAGTAAAAGGCCTTTCTTTAGTTAGAACAAAATTACATTTGATTCTACATACTGCAATTGCAATTACTGTTGAATTCAGCACTGGGAGCATTCCTGAAGCTATTTCACAAAAATAATTGTACCAGCTCTTTTGGTATTCAGAATGAGTAGCAATATCAACAGTGTTGTAAGGTCTCAGTGCCTTTAAATTCATGGAAATATAACAGGGCTTTCATAGGTCCTTCCTTGCTTTTCTGGAACCATGAATACAGTAAGTTGTCTATTCACCTGCAAATACACACACACTTCCTTTGTGGTGAAGAAAGAGTAAGTCTCCCCTGTATGCACAGCAAGCCCTGAGCAATGGCTCACTGACACCTGCTGCCCCATCAATTAGCCTAATGTAAGGGTGCTCTTGTACAGTGCAGAGGTTAATGGGAGTTTAAGATGCACAAAGTGTTTAGCAGCACCTGGAATGAGATCCTTGTTCAGCTTTATCTGCTATTCTGAAGGAGACTCGGTGGGCCAAGTTAACCAGACAAGGAGATCAACTGCTAACATCTAGAGCTGAATTTGGTCCAAATTTCACAGGTCTATAATGTGTGGTACAGTCAACAGTGTAATTTCAACAGTTTTATGAAGTTCCTTTAAAAGTTAATGACAAATCTTAAAAAATGTTGGGCTCAATTGAATACAGAATATAGTTATATCCTAGGCCTACTTCCAAATATTTTGCCATTAGAGTGATGAAAATTAGGCAAACTTAAGTAAGAAGGAAAGTGAATGAAATAAAGAGGCTAAGCTGGGCTGTACCAGCTTCCTTGTGAATTCCTCTGCAGGAAGGATGAAGTAATTATTGAAATCATCTATGAACCATGTGCAGAATAGTCTGAATATTGGACATTTAAAATAGAGAGAAAAAAAAAAGTTGGAAATGCAAAGAGAATGAAATAGATATTTCTAAGAGAAGCCTGAGTCCTTCCAGGCAGAGACACACCAGCCTACCAGCTGAGACTAGGCAGAACATAAGCAGGCTGATTTCCAGGCCCTGCTCATGAAAGGTGCCATCAGGGGCTCTCAGTCCTCAGCCCAGCGCAGACGGCTCTGCTGAACCGGCTGCAGCCGTGTGCTAACCTGGAGTCCCCTCGGATGCAGGGATAACAAGAAGCCATGTCTCCAGCACAAGGACCAGGTCACACTCCCGGGTCATCCTAGCACGAAGGAGCAGCAAGAATGGAGCGAGATCCAGCTGAAGGCACGGGATGGCAGCGGGACGTGGTGGGGAAGGGGAGCATCATGCCCTGCATTCCCTCTGTAGATCGCAGACTCTGGGGCCAGTTTCCTCCCCTACATCCACACAGTCCGTCCAAGAGGTACAGCCACTGTCAGCACAGTCACAATCCTCTGAAATTTCCCCAGGCAACAGCATTCACATATTTCAGCAATAACTGCTACCTTGTAAACACATTCCACATTCCTGTTGCTTTAAACCCACAGGTCAAATGCAAAGCTGAACAACCTCTTGTTTAACTGTTGTACAAGGCTTGCTCTGAGGAAGTACATATGTCAGGCTTTTATTTGGAAAGGACCTTATTTAGCTTCTTTTGACCCTTCCTAATTTAGGCCCTCTCAGCCTTCAATTATAATTATTTTCTTGAGCACTGATAGGAGACAGATGAGCCACGGGCTCCTTTATATTTCCTCCACACCAGTAACATTCAGATCACTGCTACAAGAAAGAGCATGAGATTTTTAACACAAGTTTACCGTAATACATGACTTCCTAAGAGGTTTCAGGTAGGAGTCCAGTTAAGTTGGACTTCATAATCCAAATAATTTCCTACACAAAAAGACTGGAAGGTTGCTTTTTATCCATGCCACAATAAACATAATGGCTGAGTCTTTTCATCTTTCTTTGGAACCTTTCTCCACAGTCTATAAGAAAAACAGTCAGGATTTCACCAGTGTAAGAGCCATAATTATTCGTCATTTACACCCTTCATGCCATGAACTTGCAAACTTTTCATTCTTACTGTCTATTCAGGACATAATTGTTCTTTGTATTGGAAAGAGAGGAAATATTTTTCTGTAGCTCTTATCTCATTTACTTGCAGGTCTATGCTCCAAACCACACTGTGCTCCAAAGCAAAGATATGAGCAAATGGAAATAACTGCCACTAGCTCAGATTCTTGTTTTCCCCTTCACTCCTTCCCTGCAGCAATAATCTCAGCAAATATAACCCTCTGGCAAGCCATTCTGTATGTATCACCTCCAGCTGCTGCTTCAGACTTGCAGACTTTTGAAAGTCAAAACCCTGAATGCAGCCTAATATTTTTACTGCTACCTTGTCAGAAATCCAGAGGCAAGTCTCTAGTGTGCCACCTGCACAAGCCCCCTCATTCCCTTGGACTGGGAAGTCGAAAGCATATCACAGAATCACAGAATGGTTAGGGTTGGAAGGGAGGCCTGGAGATCATCTGGCCCAAGCCCCCTGCCAAGGTAGGGGCAGGTGACATAGGAACATGTCCAGGTGGGTTTTTGAATGTCTCCAGAGAGAGAAATTCCACAGCCTCCCTGGGCAACCTGTTCCACTGCACTGTTATCCTCAAACATAAAGATTTTCTTCATTTTGAGGTAAAACTTGTATTTTAGTTTATAGCCTTTGCTCTCATCCTGTTACTGGGCACCACTGGAAAGAGTCTGGCACCCTCCTCCTGACACCTGCCTTTGAGACATTTATATCCATTAATAAGATCCCCTCTCAATCTTCTTTTCTCCAGAAGAGAGGTTACATGCTTCCCCTGATATTTTCCAAGCTGCAATTCTCAGAGTAGGGACCAGAGTAAGCCTGTCATGCAGAAGCAATGCTCAGCTCCAGGCATGTCCCTTGGTCCAGCTCAGCTGGAGCCAATGGCATAGACTAAGGTGCCCTCTCTGGCTAGGACCCAGCTCCCCCTGGCACCTTGTGGGGTAGTGGAACTCAGGAGGCAAAGGGAACTTGATCATGCTCCCCAGGTCTCCACTAGAAGGGGTTCCATGGACGAAGGTTGGGGAATACACTGTGAGAAATGTCTCCCTTTTCCCACATCACCACTAGCCCTCAGCCTCTTCTCCTTTCTGCCACTGGGACAGAAGTTCTTCCCATCCCCCTCTGACATGATAAGTACCTTTCTTGTTAAACTCCTCACTGCTTAGGATCTCTGTCAGAAATCTCTTGTGTGCACACTTGCCTCTTGCCAGCATCTCCCTCTCAGCAATGGAGAGAGGAAGACATTTCAGGAGTGAATAAATATAAATCACTTTACCAGAAAGAGACACCCCTCTGCAGAAGAGATCTCTTTCTTTCCACCCCTTCTAAACCTAATTTTCAGGTTCCTGTATAGCCTTTGGGGCTTACTTGGCAAGGGGGATAGGATGGTGGGGACAGGAATGTAAAGCCATTTGGAGACATCCCATTTATCCCCAGGCTCCCTTCTTTGAATATACCACAAATGTTTTACTTCAATTCTCAAAAGCCCAATGAGACGCAGGTTATTAATTCATGACTATGACAAGATTATTATGGTTAATTTAACATGTGCAGGCACTTAAGTAACTACTGTTGGGAAATATTTGTCATTAATTCAAAAATTTCCTGCCTGTAATTTGGCAAATATAAATGCAAGCGTGCAGCAGAAATCCAGCATGACATAAAGAGCACTCATCTGCCACCACCTTTACACGTGACTGTACAATGCTTGATCTTTGCCTTATTTAAATAAGCACAACAAAATGTACTGCAGCATTCATAAATTAAATTCTGTTGACATTCATATGCTAGAAAGAGCCCAGACGCAGGAAGAGAAATGGAGAAGCAGATAATATCCCCATGGGCAACAAAAGGGATACCATAGGGAGAGAGGGTGGCAGAGCAGAATTCCTAACCAAAGCTCAAAAAGCAAAGCTCTGCAAAAACCCCCTACTTGTGTGGGCTTTCCTCCCATCTCCTGTGGGTCTGCAATAATTCCTACCAAGGCAGGTGGTGCAGAGTGAAACCACCAAAGTGGTTTCAGTCAGGAAGAACTTGTCTCTCAGGCATGGCACAGACCTCCAGGATCACCCCATCACTCCTAGGGAGGGAACTCCCTGCCTCAAACTGCTGTGTTTTGCTTGCTTTCCCAGGGAGGTAGGTGAAAATTCTGTGTGTATGGAGCTAGTTACAGCAACAAATCAGAAAATCAAGTCCAAAATAACCAGTCTCATGGCATCTTAGAAGGGTCTAAGCACTTCTTGGCCTTTGCCGGTCCCTTGGGCAGGTCCAAAGTCAGATGAGCCATTTTGCTCAAAAAGGCTCTTTAGCTCTGTGGTTTTGCAAGACCTATCACTATCAGATGCATCCCACCTATCAGGCCCTTCTCATTGCAGGAGCTCCATGCATTGCCTGGACTTTTTCAGTTCTCTCAAGTGGTGAAAACTCCTTAGGGAAATCCTCAGGAACATTTTGGTACACTTATATCTCTGAGCTTCATATAGGTGTTTCAGAATAAAAGTTGGGAACACGCTATCAAAGAGAATTTCCTGAGCATTCAGTGCAAGCAAACACTCAATATAAGCCCTTCAGAGGCTGATTAAAATCTTATTTTGAAAACTATTCCAATTCAAATGCTATTCCAGAATTTGGTAACTCTGATAGTTAGAAAATCCCAGACTAAATGACTGGTGTACACCTGTTTGTTTTTGTGCTAATGAAATACTTTCCTTGAAGGACCCTTTTTCTTTTGCTACAGGTGATGTCCATCTCCCCTTTCAGCCTTCACCTGCAAAGCCAAATAAGTCATGGTATCTTAATTTCCTCACAGATAGAAGCTCTCTATTATCCTGACATTTTACTAACTCTTCTCTGCACCTGCTCTACTCCAAGCCCACCTCTTCTGGCAGCCAGATGCCCAGAACCAGACACTGGGTCCCAGACAGCCTCTGTAGCTAAATGACACAAAGATAACTCTTGGATTTAAGCTTCCCAGCTCCTAGTTAGGCTTGCACATATTGACAGACAAACAGAGAGAAAGCATTCACCTGCCTCCTCTTAACTACTCTACTGAAGAGTCCAATTAAATGTTTGAGCTATTTACTATAAAGAAACACTGTTTGTGCAAGGCCAGTGTTGCAATAACCTTTCCAGACTT
Source organism: Urocynchramus pylzowi (assembly GCA_013397555.1). NCBI lineage: Eukaryota > Metazoa > Chordata > Aves > Passeriformes > Fringillidae > Urocynchramus > Urocynchramus pylzowi. Next base: position 1,206,424 of record VZRH01002146.1, read on the forward strand.
GGCTCTTTCCTAGGTCCAACCACCCAGATGCTGCTGCTGACTGCCAATACCAGACTACAGGACCCATTCCAGCTTCTTTTCAAACCACAAAGTGCCAGCATACGCTCCCTTGGCTGAATTTGCAAGGGCCCAGCCATCTGTGTATCTACAGAGTGTCTCTGGTGTAGGTATAAGGGGAAAATATTTAGCCTTTTACATGCAGTTGGCAAATATACTAGCTCAAGCCTGAAGAAATTCTGATCCTCTTTGCTTAGGGGCCTCCTTTTTTTAAACATTTTAAAAATATTTGTGAGTCACAGCAACGGGTAGGGAACGAGATATCTAGCAGAGCTCCTAGCTCTGCCAGAAGAGCATTACTAAGAGTACACTACCAGGTTTTGTGAACAGAGAAAAGATCAGGAAGTGCTGGGTGACTTAATCCCTCAGGTCCCACGCCATGCTCTGAGGGTGCTATTTTACTGAAAGAGCTAGATCAAAGCTACTGAAGAGGTTTCTGCTGTTAACTGCCTCCTGAAAGTTGTTGACCTAGAGACCAGAACAATTAAATGAAATGTGAAGCACCTCCTCAAACAGATATTTTCCCTACTCTGTCCTACATCACCTAATCAGACAGTAGTATGAAGTTACACACTTGGGAGAGCTTTTTGTAATAAAGGACATCGTGAACTGCATGAAGATACTGACCTGGTATATATTTTTTCACTCTTCTTATGTGGAAACACACCCTGTGAGTCCTAGGAATGAATGTATGAGCTCTCCCAGAAGCATGATAGAGACAAAAAGTCTGGGATACCAAATTGGACATGCACACTTAAAAAGAAGCTGCTGTATCAGGTATGCAATGTGAGACTCTGGGAATTGTTTTTCTGAATACTAAGTGTGGAAAATATCAATTGAAGCTGCATTTAGTCTCTCTGAAGAAATCAGCTTCTGAACGCCTTAGAGTCAGCACTCAAATTAAATAGCTCCATATAAGAAATAATTAAAATATGTTGCTTAAAAATAATCTGGTCTCTTATGTCCCTACTCAGAATCCACCACTACAAGTTTCTGTGCAAAAACTATACAAACATGCTTACAGTGTACCTGTCCCAGAGATGTGCAGCCAGATCTTTGGCTGATGTCACTTGGCATGCCTTTGCTCAAGTTAATTGGAGCTGTATCAATTCATATTTCTGAAGAGATAGAATGTACTGCTTATAGATTTCTGAAAAAAGGCAAGTTTAACAGCTTGTATGCACCTGGAAACATTAATTTCCATGTTTTTCAAAATATGAAAACTGTATTTTCTGTGAGGAGTGGTCCTTCAGAAAACTATCATGCCAGCCCTGTACCAGCACTAGATATGAACATACTCTGGTTTGATTCCCATCATCTCTACTATCTGTGAGTAGAGAAGAGAAGCTACAACACAAGGCAGATAAATTTTTTTGTAAGTATTTTTCTTAGAATGGCACATTGCTCTAATTTTTACATTTGACAAAGGGCTTCTACTTGCAATCTATCACAGGGAAACAAAATCCCATTGTGTTACTAACCAGAGGCAATGATTGCTGGCTTCTGCAAACAATACACAGCCAGAGGGACTTGCTGCTTTCTATTTTACAAATATGCTACGAGCAGTGAGTTGCAGTGAGAGCATGGCAACCAATAACTCTCGATCACTTAAAGATTTCTCATTAGCCAGTTCTACAATAAATTAACTAGAGAAGTTTAAAGGTTGTTTTCAACGATTTATATATAAATACACACCACAAAGAACAAGGGAAGACAGTTCATCTTTCTACTTAACTTTTTTACTTACCATCCAATGAAACTTTAATAAGTACAAAGGCAGGTCTCGTCCCAGAACTGAATGTTGTGCACCTGTGTAACCAAGAAACACATTTCACCTGTAGGAAAACAATCTTTAAAGTACCTGAGACAGAAACTTTCTTCAGCTGCTTACCTGCGTAGATTCCTGTTTGTCAGATTCAACACACCACAAAAGGCTACTGGTGTTTCAGAAGGGATCTGTCACCTTGCCAGACATTTAAGTGGTAGCAAAACCAGCAGAGGCACTTTCAAGTTTGTGCAGAGAATTCTGAAAGTCTCAATTCAATTCGACTTGGACAGTGAATCCTACATCTCATCAGATACCCAGCATGGGGCTACTCTGCCTTCCCAAAGCATGAGTTATGAGCACTGCCATGATCCTTTCCCAAGTGATCCCTGGATCTAACGCGGAAGGAGTCGGTCAGAGGAAAAAGCACCAGTATCCCCCCGTTGCTAGGTAACAAGTAGGGAGATCCTGACCTGAATTCTTAGCGGAGGCTGATGTTACTCAGGAAGCTTAGCTGGGTCCTTCCTGGAAAGGGAGGGCCAAAAGTTACTCCTGGCTTTGTAAAGGCCACTGTGTAACACCCAGGACAAAGGGACAGCTGCTGAGCTATTTTTATGATAAAAAGGCACCTGTTGTGAAAATACGAAGCACACATACAAAAATGGAGGGTGGCATTTTCTGCTCTTCATGCCAATGAAACCAGAAAGTTTTTAACCTTAAAATAAGATCTATTTCAAATCTGGTCATTAAATAAAGCAGAAGAAACCACCCACCATATGCACAGCCTCAACATTAACAAATGAAATAAGAGAATATTCAGCATGAAAACAAAAAAATAAAATGTTATCCCACAGACCATACCATGAAGCACAATCTAAAGCCAGACTCAAAACAGAAAACTGAAAGGAAGCAAATCAGGGCAGTTTATGATGACACAAGAACTCTGCATTTTTTGGCCATGTCAATATTTTAAGTTATTGCCATGCCATTGTATTAATTATTCTATTTAGCTTGAAAATTCCTTAGGATGTATTTTCTAAAAGATGAAAAGTAAATGCTGAGCCAGACCTGAATAGCTTAAGTGCCTCTGAGTCCCTTGGATGGGGTATACCCAGCCCTATCTTCCTGGATAGCAAAAGGAAATAATGCCTCCTCATATGCAGCATAACACGGATGTCAAAGACCCAATTATCTGGAAAAGATGCCTGTTTGCTTTCTACTGGCTCCAAGGAACATCTTGGCAAAAATGGCATGAAAGCAGTGCTGTGCACACCACACGTGGCAAGGCTCCCACAGGCTGGAGGGGCCCACGAGGCTGGGAGGCCTGAGGGGTATCAGTGCAGAAACAAGTCCTTTCGTTCCAGCCGGCTGCTTCCCCATCACATCTGAGCACAGTCTCACATTCTCACACTGAGCAGCTCCCTCATTGCTCAAGTAGATTCTGCCAGTCCCACACAGGAATATCTGTGAGGACTCCAGCTCAGCCAGGGCAGGTGCTCCTGTATCTCTGCATGAGTTTGCAGTGGGTGTACCTACCTCTGTTTGCAGTGGGTTCACCTACCACCCAACCACCACGTGGGCAACTGCTCTCCTAGAGAAGGGTCTCAGCGACAGGAGAACTGGCCTGTCATGTCTAGAGAAGTCCAGCTATGACCTTAAAAGGGAATTACTCCACAATAGCTTTCTAGCTGGTAGAAACAAAGCAATGCTTTAATGGAAGGGAAAGGCACACAAGTGTCTTTGCAGAACACCAGCCCCACTCAGCTGTGCAATGGCACACCTAATGCTTACTGCTAATGCATGCAGTGCATCCCCAAAAAGGCTCTCCTCTCACTGTAGCCAGGTTCAGTGGCCTGATAAATCTGTGTTCAACACATGCCTGAGGTCAGGAAGCGGTCTCTTAGTATGTTTCAGATCTCTCCCTCCCAATAAACGTCCCTATTAATCCAGGGAATCAGTCTATCCCTGCAGCAATTATAACTGCCCAAAACTAGATGAGTATTATGGTGTTTCAAGTACCTTTCTGAACAGTAGCCAAAGCTCATCATATTGATAGGAAAATTCTTTCATTCATTTCCCTTTCTCACTTTATTGCAGAAACAGGAAGAGGTCAGAATTAAATTCTATCCCGTAAGCACTTAAATTTCCAGACATAATAGTTACAAATGCCACAGTCTGAATTCAGGGTTAAATTAATCCAGGTTTTAAATAGATTCAAGATATAAAAATCCCTGTAGATAACTAATAGGCATTTGGAGGAAACATACTGAAAATTTAAGATATTAAATATATACTCACCTGCTGCTAAAGAAAAACTGATCATGAACAACACAGCAGAAATCAGAAATCACAGCTCTGTGCAGTGCAATTGATTTTTAAGCAGTTCAGATACTCTGAGACTATCTTCTGATGAAAGGCCATTTTACAGATACCATCACCAGGAGGCAAAACAGTGCAGAGAATCTACTCAAATAAATATTTGTGTTTTAGATAGCTCTAGACTAATTTTTTTTACTATAGATTCAGCTTTTGCAAACCAAGTGAAGTGCCTGGCACTTCAGTGCATCTTTTCCTACAGATTCTTCCAAATGGTCTTAATGTTCAGCCATGCAATAAGCTGCATTAAATAGCAGGTATTAGAGAAAACAGAGAAAGCTTGGGAAGATCAAAGGTGAGGCAAATATAAGTTTTTATTAGTGAGGCCCTTAATAGAGGCAAAGATAAATAAAAAGACACAAGTATGGTATATTTGAGAAGAAATGGAGAACTGCTGAGCCCAAAAGAGAGAGGAAGAAGGAAATAACTTCAGGATTCATTCAGAAAAAAGATGTAGATGAAAACAATGCTGTTGGAAATGCTGATTCCATGGAAAGCACAAACTGGACACCTTTCTTCTCTTTTAACATTTCCTCCAGTCATGTCTTGAACAGCAGGAACAGGTAAGTAGTAAAACGGATTTAAGTGGAGTAGTGAAAATTCACTCCATTGTGTTAAAAATAACCTGTCACATCTTCCTATTGTCTAAACTGGCATAACTCCACCAGCTTCATTTTATGCCAGTTTAAGACTTGGTCAAATGCAGTAAGAGGAAGGTAGCAGTTCCTCTTACATGTTTCTCTTTGCTTGCAGGCAGGCTTCAGCAAATGGTGAGTCTATTCCAGAGGAACATACTTAATGAAGGATTTCATCTCCCTGATGAATACAGAAGGATGCCAAAGTGCCAAACTTGTCAAACACACCTTCCAACAAAACACACTGTTAAAAATTTGCTTTACTTGGCTATATACTTGTAAAGCCATGTAAAACAGACAGCTCCAAATTGCCTGACTTCAACCACCAAAAGTCAAACACAGCTGTCCAAATCCCTCTGCAGAGGTGTAGTATTACGGTAATTGAGATGGTCCCTAATCTGCTCCATCTCTGCTCCCATCAGTGACACAGTGCCGAGAAGTCTCCGCGTTGTTGAGCCGCAGAAGGAGCTGCTCCAAGCACTGATTCACGCTGATGAATTGTAACCAAGCAACACTGCCAGCATCTCTCCAGCCCATTGTTCAACTGAGCTGGGGAGAATAGCAGCAGAACAGCGCTGAAAAAACCTGCCAAACTCCAACTTCAATTAAAGGATACCATCCCTCTAACACTCAGCATAGTAAATTCTTTAACCAAAGTTTAACAGAAATAAACTGTTACTTCCCTCTCAGTAAAGATAATGACGTGCCTGAAGGCAGCAAATTAATTTCTGTGTGTCCGGGACCTCTCGTAAACCACCTTTACAAGAGCAAGAGTTGAAATTTACTTGACACAAGAAAATGCAGGGCAATGAATTATTCATCTGAGCAGAGGGACAGAAATACTGCCTTTTTGTTAGTCTGGCTATTAGAGACTGAAGGAAACTAAAGAAAACTTTCTCAGATACAGTAACTAATCACAACACAGATGAAATGGAAAGAAAATAGATATTTGACAATTTTGTTCAGTAAGAGTTGGCAATTTTTTCTTGTATAAATGTCCAAAAACAACAGTTAATGCACAAAATACTGCTACTACATCATCACTCATGTGAACCTTATTACCAACAGAGGCATTAAAAACTTAGGTTACAATACTGAAATATTTTCATTTTATTTCAGTTAAATGGTGGGATTATTTGTTCTGTTTAATGCCATGGGCCTGGATATAAATAACAAAATTCATTGCAAAATTATCTGCTGTTGCCCGTCATGGAAATAAGATGACACAGTCTGCTAACAAAACTGTTGGTTACTAGATGTTTTTGCAATGTTCAATAGTAACCCCATTTTACCAGAAAAAGAAAAAATCATGTATAAATTAAGAATACCATATAGAATCGATTTGTTTTTATAACATAAAAGACAGGCTAGCAGCTGTAGGCATTTCTCAGAGCATAAAAACCAAAAGCACTGACCTGTAAAACAGAAATAGTAATAACATCTGCTAGACTTCTGGCCTCTGAAATCACATTCCCCGAGAGCAAGTTTCCAAAAGAAAGGCTGGGCGCTTATGTAAGATACCAATTCCCTTTTCAATGGACTATGTTTCTCTTTAGAAATTTTATGTAAAAGCCTAAGTGCAAAGCCACACACATCTTCCTTCTCCAGGAATTAATGTAATAGGGCAAAGTAACAAAATGCCATGGCATTGGCATAAAAATAGATTTATCAATGTCTTTCAGAATTTGTGATCTCATAGAATGGTTTGGGTTGGAAGGGACTCTAAAGATCATCTAGTTCCAACCCCCCTGCCATGGGCAGGGGCACCTTCCACTAGATCAGGCTGCTCAAAGCCCCATCCATCCTGGCCTTGAACACTTCCAGGGATGGGGCATCCACAACTAATATCAGATCACCCTCTTTGCTTACTTCCATGCTTATCTTTCTAGTCCCTTTCTACAAACGAGGTTCCTAGGTGTGGTCTTTTCAAACCCATCATGGGGACCAAGCAGTTCTGTATTCACTATTCTGTGTTGAGTATCACCAGGATCTCATACAGGCAGGAATGCTGCTACTTAGGCTTGATAGTTTAGAGTCCTTATAAGTCCTCAATATTGCCACAGGCTGTGACACTACTCAGGACTCCTCATAGGCTCAAAGCCTGCTCTCCCATGGTATGAGTTCCCACCAACTTCCTCTCAATGTGAGCAGATATTTAAAGCAGAACTTGGTCTCATCATCTTCTTTCCCTTCATATGTTTGCCAGATGGTTTTATTTAATGTCTGTTCTCTGAATTGGCTCTTAGATTGATTTCTTTCTTTTACATTTGCCATCTGCTGGTCCAAACAGCTGAATGATACACTTCCTTTTCAATCTCATGGCATAAATTCATTCTTGCTGTCAACTTGGCATCCAAAATAGTATGGCAGGCAGACTGGCAGGTCTGGGTAATGCCTTGCTCCACCAACAGGAATTTTCTCCTTGTCCCTTTGAGATCCATTAGTGTAGGAGCAAAGTTTTTAAGAGGGAACAAAGTACAAAGCCAGAGCGAAAGACAGGTACCAAGAAGAACTGTTAACTGTATTCAATGATGGAAAGTGGTCTGTGTTGCAGCTATTTCTTGGAAACAGGATTTGCAGCCCCAGCAGCTGGCAGTGTGTGTTCTTGTACAAAGAGAAGACATCAAGTTGTGCAGCAGCTAAGGGCAGAGAATTGCATGTGGACGTCCAAAAGAAACAAATGCTGTGCGGGAAAAAACTTGACTTGGAACCTTCAAATAATTTTCCAGAGTCTTCAGCAAGTGTCTCACTCTTTTCAGTGAAAATGTATGAGGACTCTTGTGAAATAACTGATGTGGATACGGGACCATGCCTGCACCCTGTAGGGTGCCCAGCCTGGGCTGCACTACAGAGGCAGTGCCAGAACAAGGGCCTGCAAAATAGCAGCTGGCTGGGAAGGATGTCAGGAGGAGGACAGAAGCAGCACACAAGGAGGAAGAAGGAAAAGGTGCCAAAAAGTCTTGTTATGACCCCACCTAAATGCCTAACAGCAAGGTATTACAGAGTTGCCTGAATGCGCATGTTTTACCTGTCTTGTTACATTAAACTCAGAATTTTTTAGAGACTATTCTGTCTCAAGTGTTTGCACAGTTCCAAGCACAATAGCTTCTTGTGCTGTCTGAGTCCTTTGAATATTGTAAGAATACAATTAAATAATAAGAGCAGTAAAAAGCTTGATGCTATTCATACATGAAAAGATCTCACATGGCTCTGGAAAAATCATAGCCACAGCAACACTCTCAACAAACACATTTGCTAAGCCTCTCATTACTATTGTGGCTTTCTTTTGTAGGTAAACACAGAAAAAATGTCATGAAAAAATATTAACTGTATTTCATAACTGAATGCCACAAAAGACAAACAGTTTATCCAAACAGTGTAAGTGAACAAAAGCTTGAGAACTCCTACTTCAATGTTTCTCTGTATATTTAAATTTGCAAATACACTTGTCTTTTTCTGTTTCCCCTGTGGTTTTGGTGGCTCAGCTGACACCCAGTAGCCCATCTACTCTCCATTTTCTCCACGCATTACACGGTCAACCAAGTGGGAACAGCATGAGGTTTGCAGTGTCTTTATCTCTTAATGTTTAGATAAATGCTGACACTACAGAGCTGGTCCTAGTTTTCCAGAGCTTCCTACCTCAGTAATGAAGGTAATAAACCTAACCCAGTGGTTCCATGCCCTTGGTCTCAGCAGCTCTGATCCAATATCCATGGAAGCCTAAAGAAAGACTCCTTAATTAGCCAGTTAGTGTCAAATCAAGCGCAATTAGGCTCAAGTGCCACCGAAGAATAAGATGTATAAATTCTTTTGCAATGTAAATTCCTTTGCTGCTGAACTGTATGGAACTGACCCACCTGCTCCAGGTCTCCATGTAACCTGATACTTTGTACACCACCCAATGTTCAAGGGAGGGTGCTGAGAAACAGATTTCTTGAAATTCCCAAGCTGCTTTATATGCTTCACGTTGCTGATTCACAATCAGATTTCTGGTTGTCACCATCATGAATGGAAGGATAAAAATTCAGTGACAAGTTATGAAATGTTACATCTGCTCAAAAAGGTAGAACGACCAGCCAAAACCAATGTGCCAAAGAAATGTGTAAAACAGCTCCAGATTTATCCAGATCCAGCACAAGCCAGACCTATATTTGAAAGCTGCCCTGGTACAGATGTTAGTAGGTGTATGAATAAAGGATGGGAAGACTGTAGCACTAGTTTATAATCCATGGTAACTAAGAGAGGATGTCCTGAGAAAAGGAGTTGTGAGATGGGGAACAAAGAATTCTTTTCCCCTTTGAGGGCTAAATAGCTCACACCATCTAGTGAGATTATTTAGGCTGGGGACATGTGTACTTCCATATTATAAGAGCAACAAGGAAAGGAGAACAACATGGTATCTTCAGTCCTCAGAGGGCTTGTCTAGCCTGCACTGCAGTCCATGTCTCTGCATGCTCACAGCTCTTGTTCCATCTAGGCTGAAGTTGATGCAAACACACCCAGTGGCCATTCAAACAACCCATTATAATATACATAATACAGTACAGTACCCAAGACATGCACTGGCTGGTTGGGACGTGAAGACTACAGAAAGAAACAATGGCCTCCTATGCAGCTCCCAGGATACAGTATTTAGGCACCAATCACAGAACCATTTAGGCTGGAAAACATCTGAGAGGCCATTGAGTGTTAATCTAGCACTGCCAAGTACCAGTGTAGCTCATTTCCCTCTGTGTGTATGAGTATGCTCTGAATACATTTATGATGACACAACTGCATCAGCTCTAGGCTGGGTTTTACTGTTTTTACTGTTTCATAACTAGTCATAAAAGTTCTATTAATATTGAAGGACAATGTCCAGAGGAAGCATAAGCAATTTCAGAAGAAGTAAAAAGCCAAATGACTCCATGCAACACAGAGTGATACCAGTGTCCTCACACATGTACTATGATTCAAACGATTCAAAGGGCAACCACTTGAGTTCCCAAGTGCTCTGTGCTCCCCAAACAACACTCACAGAACTGCCATCTATCTCTGTTTCCTTACAGCCTACATTGGAGCAGGAGGGCAGTACTACCACCAGCACTGAGCTGAGCCCACCTGGACTGGATTCTGGGTGCCTGCATGCAGAGCTGCCAGGCAGAAGTCAGACGGAACAGAAGAAATAGGGACCGACTTCCCTGCTGCTGTACATAACCTCTGAAGCAAAAGGATGAAAAATTTCTACAAATACAGTTTCTTTTAATAATCTCCTTTTCTTATTCTCTTGCACCTGCTACGATTTTTAGTTTTAGATATGTAAGTCAAATTCTACAGCTTATTTCAGGTCCAGGTTTTTCTTGGGTTTTACTAGAGGCAAGAAAGACTGATATCAAAAAGAAAGGGGAAATAGAAAGAAAATTGATGAAAACAAAGCCTTTACATACCCAGAAAGTCACCTGAACATCTAAACAGAAGCACAAAAGTTCCTTCTTCTTTTTAAATATATCTTCTGTTTCCAAGCTATACTAACTACATGGTATGTTTTTAAATAATCTGTTTTAAAATAAGTTGGGTGTGATCTAGTTACTAAATATTGCATTATTTGAGTTTGATAATTACACAGCAGAGCAAACTACTTTCCTAATCTAAAATAAGATGTAAAATTCTACAATGCCTTTTAGAAAATGGGACTTAAGTACCTTTTATTTTTTCCAATGACATGTAAGCCCAGGAAAATGTAATTTTCTATTTTAGTTGGTTTTCAACTTAGAATTGACAGTTGCATGTAAATAATTTACATCTTCACTTTTACAGCTACATGAAATCAGCATTGATTTATGCACCACACAATGTCTTTATTTCTTGATTAACTCCCCTTCAGGTTTTCACTGTAAGCCAGTGATATTTTATTAGAGACAGAAGTGATACTTGCATTAATTTCCTTCATTATATTCAGTCACTCATAACTTTGGCAGGTGGTGTAACTTTTAGGTCCTTCAAGTGAGGGGAAAAAAGGATGAATAACTTGTGATGGTGTAATTGGAGTCCACCCCACATACAAGAGTCAGGTTAAAGGTCCACAATGAACTTTGGTTCTGACACACTCAACCTTGTGCTTTGACTCAGCAAAGTAAATAATGCTCTTTACAAGCAGTCTGCACAAAATTGCCAGGGCGTTTTGGTTTAACAAACGGCATGTTATCAGGCATTACACATCCAATATAATTAATTAAGACATTTAAAAACTGTAGTGGTCTCACCCAGTATTTGGCAATTTCCTGTTCCTAAGCAAAGTGGCTGAGTAATAAGAAACATCACATAGACTAGCTAAAAGTTGAAGATCATTTTGATAACGAACCTTCTCATGTAAGTACACCATTTGCATGTTCCTATCACAGTAGCACCCTTACCTTCACTAGCAAATGGCTTTTGCTTCCTTACCTTAAACTTTTAAAGCAGATATTGTCTCAGATCACTACAAACTGTACAGACTGTTGTGGAGTAAAAAGTTTTAATAACATCACAGCAGACTCTTGGGCTGAGCTAGTATAAGCACTCAGCTTCAGTCTAATTCTAACAGCCAAATAAACAGTTAGGATGATGCTCAGTGCTATTGTAAATTCCAGCCACATTCCATACTGAAGGGTGGACTGAGAAAACAAAATGGTGTAATCACTTATAAATACAATGAATAAAACTAGATTGGTCACTTTTATTTTGCCCTATGCTTCAGAAATAGAGGCTATTAAAATAACAACTAGTCAGATACAAAAAGCTAGGAGGAAATGAGACTTTATATTATGGAAATACAGCTGACAAATGCAGTGCTGTGTAGGAGCAGATGTGGTTGAAAAAACAATGAAATACTTTTCAGCAGAATTTGCAAGTTTGTTTTGTGGATGTGGAACCAAGAAGCCCTTGCTGGAGATTCCCACACCATCATCCACAAATCCAAAGTACATAGGAGTTCAACAGGAAGTTGAGATGTACCTATCTGCATACATGGTCCTCTTATCTTGCTGTGATTTAGCTACAGCTTGTGACTTTCATTCAGAATAAGACTGCAAAGAAGCTGAGCTGGTTATTAAACCAGACTGTTGAAGTAATGTAAGTTAAAACTACAGAAGCTGATTTAAAAGTCTAAGTGTCAGTATTTTGCTTTGACTAAGAAACTTGCTACACCAGGCTCATTGAAAAAGTTGCAGAGAATGTTTCAAGAAAACTGACAAAAAAATCTTTTGTGTATACATGACAATTTACAGTGCTCTCTGCTCACAGAATCATTTCATACCAGATTCACAGTACTAGCTATTGCTAAAAACATCCTCTCATGGTGAGAAAGGTCATGGAAACAACCTCTTTACTCTAGAGCAGACAGCACTTCCTTAAAGCACTCCATCAGAGTCCAAATAAAAACACTCATATGCTTGTGCTAACAGTGTTGAGTTACACAAGTGTTGGTAACCAGTTTAAAGAGCATCATTTTGTCAAAACAGCAGGCCAGCTACTATTATCCTTCTCTATAGTGCAGACTCAATGCAAATGTCAGAGGAGCCAGACTGTTTACTCAGTTCAGGTATCTCTGAAATGGACTAACCTTCAGTGTCATAAAACTTTGACTGTTCAAGGGTTGAAGCCCACTTGGGGACCCTGGAATATCAAATATGCAGTGGTGTATTATTACAAACCCATGATTTCAACTTGCTTCTAAGAAAGAAATATACTTATTTTCCTCCTATCATCTTCCCCTGCTAAATTTCAAGTTAATAACTCATTGTTGCGACTGGTGTAAGCATTACTGAAGCAATTCAAAGCAAGAGTAAAATGCAACAGAGCTTCCTTATCCAAGGACATCATCTATAGAGGCATGGCAAGTCCAAAGGAGCAACTGATGTTCTGGGGCAGAGAGGTGTCCCTTAAGATTGCTATCACAAATGCAGGTATTTGTATGGCAGAGATGTTTCTGTGCAAAAGAAGAAAGCAAGGAAGGAGAAACTCTGCATGAAAAGCAGTAGTAAAGGCTGCAGAAAGTCTGAGGGAAAGCAAGAATAGTTATTGAAAAAAAAATCCTAAAAAGGGCTAATGACAGGGCACCACTTCACTGGTAGCAGAACAAAGTAGGGAGTGATGCTCAGAGAAGCCTCCCTCCTCTTCAACGAATTCTAGTTCATCCATGGAATAAAGGTTTGTTTGGGGTTTTGTTTTTAATTACCAGGATTAGATCTGGATTCATCATCAGATTAGCATTAGCTAAAAGCCTGTTTTTTGACCTAAGTTTTGACAACCTCAGATCTCAAGTGAATCCAGGGACACAATCCAATTCTGACCTTGCAGCAGATCCTCTTTCTGTCTTGCCCACATATGGCTTTTCTTACGCACTACACTGTGACCTCAGATGCCCATGCAAAAGTGGAAGCAGCAGCAGATCGACTTTCAGGTGGCTTTTGTTGATTTCTTTCACAGCTGTGGCAAGAATTAACATTGGCACACTTGTTAAAAGAAGTAAGTGAGCCTGTTCTACAGCCAAGAGGCCACAGACAGGACGGCTCTGCAGCACACCAAACCATGGGACCCCATGCTCACAGGCTCCCTTCTCCTGTGCTGAACACCATCCACGTTTCCCAGGAGCCATAATGCTCCTCACTGTGCTCTGCACCCCAGCTTACCAGACACGTTCCCTTCGCACCATCGCGGCACCCAACACAACGATCCTCCAGACACATTTGCAGGTACCTCAGAAATTTTGTCCAGCACATAGAAGAAGCCAATTTCCTGAAGTCCTTTCAGCTTCTCTGCTGACTGCACTATGTGCCACAGCTTCTCATAACTAATCTGCTGTTTCAGAGAAACACGAGACTTATGAGGAGAACATGTCAATTCATTCACGATATGCACTCCTCTACAAATATGTAACACAGATTGGAACTGACATTCAAGATGACCCACACCCTATATAAGCCTCACAAAAACTGCCTAGTTATTCACTTTTCCAGCTTGGCAAACTAAGCCTCCATACTCAGTGTCAAGCTAAAACATTTGTTAAAATAATTCTTGGCTTCCTTCCACTCCAAACAAATTCATCAGACAGATATTTCAAGTCATTTTGGACTCAAGCAAGCAGAAGTAGGAAGGTACAAAAGTAGAAATGTAGGAGCCTTCATTAATTAGAATATGGCTTTTTTTTTGGTACACCTTTCTCTTCCACATAAGGATAATGGAAGGTTTCAGCTATTTTTGAGGTCACTGTCTCCAATTAAGAGAAACGCATGAGCTTTAAACAAATCAGACAACCGTGGAACAATTTTAATCCCTGAATGAATAAATCCCTTGGGGGACGGGGCTGCAGAGAAATCAATGGGCAATTCTATTAAGCCTTAACAGCAAATAAGGCACAATCTGGCTTCTACAATGAACCTCAAAGCCACAGATCCTGTCATAAGAATTTATCAGATTTGTGTGATCAGTCATCAGTGTACAGAGTCCAATTATACCCAGAACATCTTCTGCTCACAGCAGCTGTTGGAACAGTGTTGTACTAGACCATCTTTGAGTTAGGGGCTAAAATCTTATGGCAAAAGAAAAGACAGAAATAAGTGTTAGCTGGATGAACACTCATTTGTTCCAGTGAACTCCTACTCTTGTCGGCACCCTGCTGCCCACTGACTTTACCTCCAGTCCCAAAGTGTAAAGAGAAGTGTGAGCTGTGACTGTGAGAAAATTGGCATTTGTTCCCACAGCCTTTCACAGCAACACATAAATGACCTCCTTTGCCCTCCAGACTGGAAGTGCTCTCTCTAGCTGTGGGATCAAACACAAATCATTCATACCATGCTATAAAAAAGTCCACAGACTAGCACAGAAAATAGAACTGTGCTTTAAAAAAATCATCAAAACAGAAGACACAATTTCCCCTCCCCTTCAACATATCTAAATGCTCACCTACTGACACCTGCCAGGATAAGGACAAAATCACTTTGATTGATGTGGCTGATGCAGCCTAACCAGTATCTGGGAGCCTCTGCCTCGGGCTGCACCTGCTCTTGTAAGTGAAACACTTTCAGGAGTGTTCTGTAGCACCGGGGACAACACTTGAAACCTGACTGCTAAACTCTCATGATCTTCAAAAGAGGTTGACTACATCCACTCCGCCTGTTGCCAACCATCACCAGCCTATCCAACCATGATTGTGTCCAGGGCTGTTCCAACAACCCAAGATCAATGACAGCCTGACCCAGGAACATTTTGCACTGTTCAGTAGTTTAGATGCATCTTCCCGTCCACCTACTCGAACTGTTCAGATCTATAGCATGTCCACGGTACATGACAGCTGCCTTCTTTGCTCACAGAATTTCCTTTCCTTGAAATCAAGGTATATGAACAAGGAAAGAGGGTGAAAATGACACATATACAGCCACTACTCAGACAGAGATATACTGCAGACATGGCACATCCAGTGTTCACAAGTTCAGAAGTATTCCCTAAGAGCACCCACACTTTAGATAAATAGTTATTGGGGGTCAAGTTTTCACAGCCATTAAATACCTAAAGATAGAGATGGGAGCCATCACTTCTGGCAGTGAATAGGAATCATTATCCAATAAGATGCACAGCGGGATTTTGAAGTTAGGTGTCTCCTTCCTATTGCAGTTGACTGGGATTTATCCCTGAAGATGTTAAAAGCCTCTGTGTTGAGTGTGATGCCTTTGTTGTCTCTTTACATGAAAGTACAATGTCTCTAAT
This sequence comes from Urocynchramus pylzowi, assembly GCA_013397555.1. Classification (NCBI taxonomy): domain Eukaryota; kingdom Metazoa; phylum Chordata; class Aves; order Passeriformes; family Fringillidae; genus Urocynchramus; species Urocynchramus pylzowi. The sequence continues at coordinate 1,221,979 of VZRH01002146.1, forward strand.
CCATTACACTGGCTTATGAAATAAATAAATACAGGAGTAATAGTACAGGCAAGTGTTTTCTTCCCTCTGCTGAATAAAAATAATAACATCTGCATATTTCAGCTTTGCAACCTTGCTTCATGTCTATCTCTGAGCAAACAAATTGAAGTCCTGTGGAAGCTGCTCAGGTAAATTTCAACACTACCCGGTAGAGTGAGACACAAGACAGGCAGAAATAGTTAAATAGTTTAATTCACACAGGTTTGTCATTTGGTCAAAGAGGTTTTGTAGACGTAATCAAAAAAAGGGAACCGTAAGTCATTAGAAAGAACAAATAATTTTCACAGTGACACTTGACTTTTTTCCCCTAGCATCCTTTCACTGATACAAGTTACCCAGAACTGTGCACTCTGCACAATTGGTTTACAACACTGACGTGCATCTAGTACCTCACTTTAAAAAAATAAACCAATAAAGAAGCACAGCACTCTTCCTCAGTCAGTTCAGTAGCAATTAGACAAACTGAGTTTACAGCCTGCACCATACTTCATCTCACAATAAGATTTGAAAAAGAGCTAGGCTACAAGATTAAATAAAAAAATCTATACTTGTCCTCCCATAATTTTGTATCAAATAACTTTTGAGAGAAGTACATATTTAATTGAATATTTGAGAGCAGTAACCTCTACAGTATCTATAAAGCAGGCTGCTGAGGAACAAAAAACCCCTGGACCAGATACAGCCTATGACTTCACTTTGATAATTTTGGACTGAGTGATTTGAGGGGAATGCATTAGGACAAGAAAAAAAGTGAATCTGTGCCCTGCCAAATGGGTCTGACAGGTCTCCCTGGGCTGCAGGGAAAAAAATTCTCATTTCTCCTATAAGCCAATACTAGGAATAAATTACAGCACACAGCTGTTTGACACATCAGGATAAACTGCTCCTCATTAACAGTTCCTATAAACCTTAATGGCAAGTGAGAGGGACAAAAGTAAAAAAATGTTGTCTTCCTTATTTTAAAAACAGATTTATTTTTCAGAGTTAACTTAGAAGTACTCATGTTTGGAAGCTACATCCAAAATACCTGAAATGGGCTCCATTTTCATAAACTGTTGAGTACTCCTCTCCATTAAAAAAATCAACCTTTAGTTCATCCACCTTCAATGTCTCAAAGACATTAGCCACCTAGGACAGGACATTTCACTGAAATACACTAACTTGTCTTTCTTCAAATACTTCTTTTTAAAATCTTGAGACAACAGTCCTAATGAGAATAGCATTTTCTTTTTCTTGCTTGGATTATGTGCCAGTGTGGCAAAATTCAGCTACCACTAATAGTTTGAATGCACCAAGCAAGATATGGAGAAGGATCTCTGCAAGTCTGCATGTTCATTCATGTTTACAAAAACTGACATCACACAGACTAAGAGACTGATTGGCATATTTTAACTGTTTGCTTAAAGTATGATCAACTCCAGGTTTCTCATCTCCTCTTTTTGTTTCACACTGTCTTATATATTTGTTCATGACATGCTACTGAAGAAACTAAGGGCTGATTCCTCTTTGACTAATGACATTAAATAAATTTATTTTATTATGATGCTGCCACCTGTAGTCTTTCTGAAAGCCACGCTACCTCTGCACAGTTTTTATTTGCATTTAAAATTTCTAAAAATTGCATTGCTTATCTTTTGCTAAAACTTTCAACATCACCGCACCCAGCAAGGAAAACATCAAATAAAATGTGTGAGGGGACATGCTATTGTCATCTTTCCTCTGTGATTTCCAGCCCCACCAAGTAATCTCCCCAGTTTTGGATACTCTGATGTTCTCTGATGAAGAGACTGCGTTCAGAAGGTCTGAGAAGAACGGGTGACTCTGAGGTGAATATCTACTAAACCAACATGACGTGTTCCTTTCAAAGACCAGAGAGCATGCCTGAACACACTACACAACCAGCCTGGAGTGCAGAAAACTGGATGGAAACCAGATCTGAAGTTTCTGTGAGGCCTAAAGGAGAACTCTCACCAGATACTCCCATATATACTTCATTCATGCTCTACTTCTGTATTCTGATTAGGATTATTAAGCAGAGACATTAATTCCTCTCCCAATGATTTTCTGTGCTATAGTTTTCTGAAGCTAACAACATTAAGCAAAAATCAGACCTCAAATACAGCAGACATACATGCCTTCCACTGCAGAGCAACACACAAAGTGATGTGGATCTGGAATCTCTCCGTCCTGTAGTCCTACCAGTCGAGACCTAAGCCATAGAGATGTTTTGTACAGAGTTACTACCTATGAAACTGTTGACTCTATGGTGATGCATTAAACACTACACCAGCTCAAAAGGCCTGTAGATGCTGAAATTAGCAATTTGTTCTTCTTCTAGGAATGGAATTAGAAGGACAGATAGACAGATCATATGTCTGTCCCTCCTTAACCTCCAATTTATCCAAGTACCTATGGAAACTCTCGCGTGCTTCCATGGTCAGCTGATGCAGTGCAGCTCCTGCATCTGCCCAACCCCCCAATACCTTGAAAAAACCTTGGTGATACTGATTCCTGTATTAAGGAAAGAATGTCACAACCGTAAGATTAAAAGAGCTACTAATTTTGATGGCATACAGTGCCCTGAGTGCTTTAAGTTCCACATTATATTGTATTTATAGCTTCTTTGTTCAGTTCTAGAATATTTTCCATTGTAGGAAGGAAAGAAATCTACTCAAGAATCAAACAAACCCCATAATTCTAAAATACAGGCAGCTGATTGCATTGTATTAGACAATGAGTTAGAAGATGAAGCAGTTCTTTTGTTATATTCTACTTCTCTTTAAATAGCAGAATTGCCAAAGCTGGTGTGATAAAAGAAGAATGACATGGAGAATGAGAACTGTGTAATCTTCCCATCTCACTCACCACTTTAAGATACAAAGAAGTAAAAATGCTACCTGTCTCCATTGCCCAGAACTTTTATATGCTGCAGATAAAAACAAACAAACCAAAATACACTGAGTTTTTAACGTTTCAGGGATGCAATATTAAACAATTTCATTAAAAATAAATAAACTTTTTAAAAAATAAACTCCTTTTCTGTAAAAAAAAAAAAAAAAAAAAAAAAAAAAAAAAAGAAAAAGAAAAAAAAGCAGAGCTATTGTGTATTTTTATCCATTGAACAAACAAACTGTTTATGGGGACTGTATCATAGTGCAAGCTGAAGCATTTTTATAACTGTGTACTCTCAGGCGTGTCTCACCTGTAAACTCAAACATTATCCCTAAAATAATTTAGTGTTTCCATAAAAGAAAAAGTTGTGCTGTCAAGTACTGTCAAGAAATTTTCCTTGAAGGACTCTTTTCAAAGCTACTTCTGTCTTAACTTAGCAACAAACTTCAGCAGAGAACCAGCTGGCAGAGCTGAATGGATGTGCCAGCTTATACACGTGTAGGTTTTCCACACTCCTGGAACTGACTGATGAAGTCTGCTCTGAAGCAGCTGGGAGCATGGAGAACCACGGGCCTGAGAATTCTGAGAAACAAAATGCACTGGAAGAAATACCAAAGAAATCAGTGTCCTGTTTTATCTCATACTCTTTGAACATCAACAGGCTGGCTAAAAAACCATTTGCCCTAAGTAAATACTCTAGTAATTACAATTCACTAGACTCATTCAAGGTCATGAAGAGTCAATGGTGATAAACTGCTAAAAAGTCCCACTTCATCTCTTGTACCTGTTTTGATGCATATTTCTCTGAATTAATGATTTAATCTTCCTCTTGATTATTTCAAAATTTGTCAGAATTTAAGGCATCACCAATGTCTACAGTGAAATTTGCTCCCAAGGTGCATTTCAAAAGTGCTGCATAAAAGCAGATGAACCATCTGCTGTTTGAAGTGTTCCAAGACAATTTTCTGTTACATTCCTACAACTACTGGATAAGCCACTATTGCCAAGAGGAATTCTGTTGACTCCCTTTGAGGCCATACAGAGCACAGACATCAGGGACTTGCAAGAGGTATGAAAACAGGAAAATGGTACCCTTGAAATTAAGACAATGATTATTTAAGTCTGAGCTTCACTAGAAACATCACTGCTGATAGTTTTCAAAGAAACATCTACTAATACATTTACACTCTGCTCCCAGACTGCTATCTGTATTTTCCCAGAGGCCAACAGACCCGGTTGCTTGGCTTTGAGCTGCCAAGACTTTTAGTTTCATCCTGTTATAACTCAGCAAACAGATGTAGGCATTTTACACAGAATTCTCCAACCCACTATGTGCACTCTTTATAGACACCAAAAAATGGAGTACTCCAGAATTCCTGTACTGATTGCATTGTTTACTTTTATGTTTAATTTCAAAATTTTCCATTTTAAATATATTTCAGAGCAGCCATACTCTTATATTGCACTGTTTTACCCACATCTACATCCAAAATGTTAATCAAATTTGATACTGTATCAGGAAGATCTTTCCATTAATGACTTTATGAGATGACACAGATTTAATGAGCCTGTCTTAGCTTAACCCTCTTCATGTGTAGTGTGGAAGGAGAGAGGCTGCAGTACCACACTGAGAAGGCACTGGGGAGGGATTTGTGCAAATATTGACCAGTTCAAACACAAACTGAGAGGACCCAAACTTATCAAACCCAAATAATTCTGAGGGAGTTCTGCTGACTTGAGGATGAGCAGCAATGCACAGAAATGCTTTGGTACAGATAAAACCATCTTCCTTAAGTGAAAACATCCATGAATGGATGTTTCACTGCAATAAAATGGGCAGGTAAATGGTCTCTTTTCCTGACCTTTTTGCACAGACTCTCCCTTTAATAATACAGAACCATAAATCTTGCAGCAAGAGAAAACTGTATATTTAATACCTTGGATAAATTACATTTTCTGACTGAACTTCCATCTCTCTTGTGATTGTTAACTCTCTTCCAGTATATGCACAGCTGGGAAATGAAGCAGCTTTTTCTAAGAGCAACTTACAATACTGGCATGTACAGTCTTCATTCTATTGCTTTCCAACAAAGATTCCCATGTTCAAGTGGATGTCCTTTAGTATACTGAACTTCAACAAACTAGCTATATTCAGTTAATCAGCCCCTACAATTGCAGAAAGGCACTTCTAGGCTTCTGTAACAAAAAGATAAATGAACTGTGCATTGCTGGGTATATGCTACACTTAATGGGCCAAAGCCTGAGCTTGCTGTTATGAAGCAAGACCACAGAAACAAGAGAACTGTTGGATTCCAGCTGTGCAGGGCACTGGACAAGAGATCTGTGACATTAGTAACAACAGACTTCACAGTCACCTTCACTTTCTGCACAGTGAAGGCTCTGCAGGCCCCTTTCTACAATGAGTGTTGGTTATACTCTCCAGTCAAAGACTGGTTGTGCTCAGAACACACATCTGAAATCAAGAGTGGAACAGATGGGCAGTGAGGCAATGACCATTTATTAAATCTTCACACAAAACAGGGAGAACTTGTCTACATGTATTGTTAGGCATTGATGATTTCACTTTTGTTCTGGTGAATCTGAAATGGAGCTTTGCTACTGCAATAAATATTTGCCTGAGACATTTCCATGATTCAATCCTATTTGTAGCTTCCCGGTAACAGTTCAGTGCCGGTCCTTGCTATTTGGGAGTTTTTTTCCTCTTTTTTGCTAGTCTTTTGTCATGACTGTAAATACTGAGGCTACCAGCCAAGTCCTGTACAGCTGTTAATGTCCTGCACAACAGAGAGAACAGCAGAGGCTGTCAGCACCACCGCAGGCTGAGTGGGAGCAGAGCCCTTTCCTCTGTAGAGCTCAATGGCAGGCAGCACACACTCATATTCCCATCCACTGCCTTAGAAGCAATACTGCCTGGTTAGCTGGTTTTTTTCCAAGATTAGACCCTATACACCCAGAAGCACATGCTAAATAAAACATTTTTTAATTAAAAACACAGCAGAAATTAAGTTCACAAGGTCTCTGTGAAAGCAAAGAAACATGACCTTCTACTTTCTCTAAACTCTGACGTCTGTACATAGACAAACTAATTACCCATCACTATAAACAACCACAGACAGTTCCTACCTCGTCACTGGATAAGCCTAAATGCACCTGCTCCCTTTCCTTTAATGATAAGCCAACTCCTACCCTGAAAATGCCTTCTTTCAATGATTAAAGAGCTACAAGGCAACTGCCAGTAATAAAGTTACATTTTTTTCCTTCTGTAATCTAATCTTTGCCCTGTAGAAACTGCTGATGAGAGCCCAGTTCCACTTAAAATTTACATAAAAACAATCCATATCATGTTGCATGGAAAAGGACTGTTGCCCCAGTGTTTATTGGCATGGTGATACAAGGACTGAGAAATTACTCTGATGCAAAAAATGATGTACAGCCTTGTATCAGCATCAAACAGGCTTTGATGCATGGTTGCTATTTTTGGAAGCTAATGATCTGTGAGTGGTAAAGCAAATGAACTTCTTAATGATGACAAATACAGGAGAACGTACAGTATGGAGTAGAGAACATGATGTCCAACCAAAGAAAGATTTATGGGAGATAGTTATGGTACCTAAGATTTATAATGACAAAATAGGAGAACAGGAAAAGGTTCTGGAAGATCTTGTGTGTCTACCTGGAATAACAATTTACTTTCAGACAAAGGATGTAATGTACAGTCCGCTGCATGCTTCTGGCTGATACTAACATCGCTTTGGTATTTATATGCATGTAAAGCATAAGACATGCATTACTTTATCCAATTTAAATACAGTTTTAAAAGCTATAGAAATAAAATTAGGTTTTTAACTAGCGTGAAAATATGCGAACAATTAGTGTTTATATTGTTGGGGTGTTCCTATAAACTTGTCTTTATATATGGGGTGGTTTTCAGCTAATTGTATGGCAAAACTGGCAAGGTGATGGTTTCACAGCTAAAATTTCATTGTGCTCTTAAAAGGTTTTGAATTGAAGAGATTCCTATACAGTAACCTCAGATCCATCAGTGGCAATTAAAATTCAATACACTAAATATACTATGGATAGTAAAGTTTGTCAACAGAAGCTAGCAAATAATGAAAACAATGCATTTGAGTTATTTTAGGTCTCGTGTCTGAAAATATATTAAAGGGGGGGGGGGGGAAGTCACACAATTTCTGGCTAATTTCAGGGTCGAGGATCAGTCAGCATTTTGATAGACATTTGAGGAATGGGAGAGAAAAAGCCACAGCCTTTCAGGGCAAGAAAATAACACTGCCTGCTGAGCTCGGCCTTCCTGCAGGGAGCCGTGCTGGTGGGAGCACAAGCCTGTTC
>VZRH01002146.1:1239350-1257942 GCA_013397555.1 Urocynchramus pylzowi
TAAAAAAAAAAAAAAAAAAGATAAAAATAAAAAAAGGAAGTCTGGGATCAATGACAAAATTCACTTTCACTGCAAGACGGCTGGTTAGTTTTATATTTTCCTAGTCAAAATCCTCTGTAAGGTTTATAAAATCATCCAATGTATATATCTTAACATAAATATACTTGATGAGAATATACAAATATACAAATATACAAATGAGAAAATGCTATGAAATAGATAGATCAATGGATTCAGAATCATTAGAAGACAGAATCATTAATGAAGAGGAAAGAAGTTTCACATTGTGTTGAGGCAAGAAGCTATTGATTAACTGTTTGCCCACAGGAAATAACATGTGGTACTACAAACCGGTACCAGCATCACCAGCAGAGTGAGATTACACTTATTTTACTTATGAGAGCATCAAGAATAAACTGGGGGGAAAGAGAAAATGAATAAAATCCAATCAAAGAGATTAAATATCTAAATATCTTTGAGGAACCTAGAAAAGAATACCCAAAAAACCTAGTATATTTCACTGCAGAGGGAACAATGGACATACCTGAGACATAGCTACACATACACATTAAAAAAATAATTCCAGAGACTGAGAATCAGGAAAATCAGTATTGGGTCAGCTACAGAGACAAAGAAAACTGCCTATTTCAATCTTAGTATAAGTAAAATGGATGCTATTTTCCCTTAATCTTTTCATGTATGCATTATAGTCTGACTAACTGAGTCTGGGGTGCTGCAACACTTATCTGTATTTTACTCAAGCCTAGTTTACATTAAGCACAACAATGCTCAGCCAAAGGTCATGGGAAATCTATGAACTGAGGCATCTTAACAAACTCTTCACCTCTCCAGCACATTTCTCAGAAATTTCAGAAGATAACCATTTGTGTGTTCAAAGGAGGAAGATACTGGAAGAACTCAGATCGTAGGCCAACAGAAGGGGGGAAAAAAAGAAAAAAGCAAGAAAAAAGCATTTGTCATTTATCAAAACAAAAGCCTTTTTTTTTCTTTTACCAAACTAAACTGAAAGGTTTCTTCATTCTGAAAGATCCCATATTCTATGAACTGTCATTCAAAAATCTAGTTCCTTTGCAGAGAAACAGTTTTGATATTCTACATTTGTATTTCAGAAAAAAGAATACTGAAAACTGTAGACAGAAGAAGATATAGGAAAATAAACAGTAGTAGAAACATTGAAAGAACAATATTATTCAGAATCAGGTTTAGTTTCCTCTTCTGAATATAAATATGCTGCAATCTAATAATGCAGATTCTGCACTGCAATACTGTGTAAAGTAAGAGCCTTATCTGAAGGTTATACATGGCTAATGAAAGACTACTGGTTGAAAGATACAGAAAAATTAGTGAAAATTTCCCAACTTCTGACTTTTCTCCAACTCTCTGACTGCATTTCTGCATTCTTTACCTAAACTGTTGCTGCTCTCCACAGTCCCAGCAATCCCCTTCGCAGAAGGATCCAGGGAGGCTTAGCCATATTAGATCTTATAAAAGTTTCAGATAAATGTCATATGCTGGAACTCTTCCATATCAAAAGAATCATAGAGGATTTCACAAGGATACAAAAGACATCACACACATTTGGCTGGAATGCATAACCAACTGTCAAACAGCAGCTTTACCCACTGTGCTTCCAAAAGACATAAAGGTTTAAAGAGACTGCTGGAAGCCTATAAAGAACAAGAAATTATCTCAGCTGGAGCAGAGGATGGACAGGTCAGTAATAGAATCATACTGAAAATACCTGAAAAATCTGAGTATGTATAAACAATTTTTCAAAGTTTATCCAAATTTGAATTTTAAAAAATGCGTGTATCACACATTAATTTTCTAGTTTTTGTAAATATCAAGGTCAACAAAAATTGATTTCCAAGGGAAATTAGGAAAAGATTAAAGATATTGGTACTTCCTAAAACAATCAATCATTTTAAAGTCCACGCCAAGTTTCATTGCTAACAAACAGCTCTAGCTATTCTGCTTACCTATTGACTAGATGTAAAATCCAAGATATCTTTCTTGAAAACAACAGTAATTTTAAGCCCTGGTTCATAGTAAAACCCTGCAAAAGAGTGAGGCAGTGTCCTTTTTAAAAAACGTTCAACTCATACCCTTTGAGGAGTAAGCCCCTGAGAAATGCCAAATTAAACATTTAAAAAACTGAAAAGTGATCATTCATGATTCTAAAGTATATCTGAATCCCTTAAGTGTAACATTAACATTTTTCTAATATATTTCACATACCCTTTCTACCTTCTCTGCAGTGGAAATTAAATGCTAATTTAATAGTTGTTTGATTGCATCTATTTTAATGCAAAGTTCTGGTGTAGCTGTGACATTTTCAAGTACAGAGACTCTCTCCTAAAGTATATTTTGAGGCTCTCTGCCCATTTTCACAAAAGAGTTGCTTAAGGCAAAAATAAGAGACTTGTATGCTGCTTCTGTTGTTAAATGATACAGTTATGCAATAAAAAACTCTCCTAAAAAATAATTAAAACAGCTTCCAAAATCCTACAAAATATCTCTGTGTGATTGTGGCAAATTTTAAGAGGCTGCAGTAATTTATTCTACAGTAAACTTTAAAGTTATTTCTTTAAATAACTCCTGTATATGAAAAATTAGAAAAGTTCTTGCTTCTGACAGCAAAATTATCTTCTGGCATTTTAAACTCTATTCCTAGAATTCTCCTCCTTTTGCAGAGTTAATAAGGTTGAAAATTCTGCCATGGACTGCATTTTATTTTCAGATGAGATCCTCTTATTTAGCAATAAAATTTGGTTTCGTATGTAGATGATCTGTGAATGCTGAGACTCTGTCAGTCATATTTATACTGCTGTCACCTGTAAATTCAGGCATGACTAATGAGAGTCACAATTAAGTGAAGTCCACAAGGCAGCAGCAGCATATCTGACTAAAAGCATTAAGAATTTTGTACATTTCAAATTAACATAACCTAGGTTTTTCCTTTTTGAAAAATGCCTTTAGTTTGTGATATTCCTGGTCAGCCACTTTCAACTCCTTAAGTTTCAGTGGGTGGCAGAATGAGTGTGGGAGGTTAACAGAGCAAAGCGAGAGGTAAGGCACTGTGATTTGCTTGAAGGATTTACTAGAAATGACATCCAAAGAGATTATTTTATGGGAGCACATCACATTAATTCTAGCTCTGTCTCACCAAAAAAAAAAAAAGCACAAGGAACACAGAGCACTGCTGAGCACATTAAGATTTTTGAATACAAACTTCTGTGTTTTAGACATGTGCCTTGCATGGAACTGTATGAACTGGAATATGACATTTGGAATTCTGACCCAATATGTTGACATAGTGTTCATGAAGAGGTCTGTTCATTCCTTTACTTAATAGCAGGCATGTGGGAAGGAATTAGAAGGATTAAATGTGTGCTGGTTTCAGGCTTGTTGGACAAACTAGAACCATGTACCAGTTTTATTATATCTCCAAGGAATGCCAAAATCTGCCACACCACCCTCCTGTGCTGTTTTGTTATTGCTGTGTTCTCATCCACTTTCTGAACAGCAACACTTTGGTTCCTCTAGAGTATCTAATGTTCTTGAGTAGCCCTCAGCTGCTTATGTGATGTTCAGGAAGCAGAGATGATCTGCAACAAAAATTGGACATCTCCCAAACCACGTTTATATGCTCACAACATATTTCCAAAGCCAAGCTATGAATTTTCCTTTAAGTTCTTCAGATTTTCAAGTGGGAAGAGGCTCTTTGGGACATCTAAAGCAGTGGGAAGAAGGCTAAGAAGCTCAAAGCAAGAAGAGCAGGGACAGGAACATGACAGGTGACAAAGTACTTGATATGATTCAGGTATGCTGTGGAGTTGTGTATGACTTTATGCCTTCAGTGATTCCAAACAATGAAAGCATGTAATTTTTTTGTTTTCCTTGAAATTTTTTAAAAAATATTTTTTTCCCAAGTGTGACTAGTGGAATTCTAATCATATTATTATATAAAGTAAAATGCATACAGTTCATGTTGGAAAATCTCCCTGAAATAGAAGTGGCATTAAACATAACTTTAAAATATTACCAGACCATTTCAAGGTGAACTATGGAAAGAATGATTTCAACTCACTTGCTCCATCTGTGTTTTAAGGGACTCTATTTTCCCTTTTCAACTGTGGATCTCAGACTGCACTGATCAGTGCCAGTCTAACAGGAAAAGCCTGTTTCTGCTTCATGGCATTTTGCTTCCCAACTTCCTCCTAGTTCACAGGCTTTGTGATAATTTTCCAAGAACTCACAGTTCTCTCTCCTAACACATAAAGCTTATTTATTTAATAATTTAGAGTAAGCTCCAAAAAATAGGAATATTTATAGATCTACAGATATGGTATTGGATATACTCTTTCCACTGAAAATTCTGCCATTTAGTGAAAACATTGAGAGACTTCTCAAGAACCAGAGTTTTGTCCAAGATGAGTACATTTTAATGATCAATATACATCTGTTTGAATGGCTACGTTAACATTAGACGTACAAAGTACAGCAATATAGTGCAGTAACATTTCTTTTTACTTTAATCCTGTAAAGTAAGAAAAATAAAAGAGTTCCAAGTCATTGTATTATTCCCTGTCTGATTTTTGAAGTTTAATAAACACACACCTGTGTTTATTATATATATACATATATATATATATAAAACCACAATGAAATATACTACATTAATTTTGTACTGCAAAAAATGTGTTCAAACTACTAAAACCAAATTAAGGTAATGCAAATAAGTTTTGGTTAGGAAGCAAATTATTCCATGGAGATATCTAAAAATTTCATTTTTAGTTAAAAACCAACAGTTTTAATTTGTATACTCATTTCAGACTTCAGCACATGCTTCAGCCTGAAAATATCTCTGTTTGAATCCTGGGCTTTCAACTTCATATCATCAAGCTCTGTTTGGTACTTTGCTAGTTTTTTTACGTAGTACCTATGAAGAAAGATTTTTTCTCATAAGATTTAAGTATACTGCTTGTACCTTAAGAAAAAAAAAAAGGATTAGTGTGTATCTAAGGTCTATGGCTTTATTAACTAGTTTTTAAAGGCTATGTGAAATGTAAATCATATATTTTTATAAACCAAATTTTAAATTTGTGAAAAACATTTTTTTTACTTATAAATAATGCTAAATCTTCTTAGAAAGAAGAAAAATGTCTGTAAAGGAATGCAGCAGTTAAAAGAAAAAAAAACCAGATGGTTTATTTAGCAGCTAGATTGTCATAAAAAAAACCAGCCTGTCCCATTTAACAAGCAGAGCTCAATCAGTTCCATCTCTGTTACATTACAGTTTTTTAAAAACCTATATTTTTAAATGTAGAAGACAGATAAAAAAAATTAAGTAATTTAAATATTACAGAATTGCTTACATGCTAATTAATCAAATGCTTATCTCCCAGTCAGGAGAAATAAAGACACAAGTATTAGGAGAACAGACACACAACTTCTGAGAATTACTGCTTGAGAAAGTGAACAGAAGAAGGAAAAAGAGCTGCAGAAAGGCTGTCTTGAACTGCACAGTCCAGAAATTTCTTCTGTGCAAAAATTACTAGGAGAACTCAGCTGCAAGAACTGGGGGAAGGTGTGGTAGTGTGGGGAAGGCTCTATGGAGAGACCCCCATTCCTGTTGCAAAAAGGCTGTGAGTTACTGAGAAAGGTGTTCTGGAAATTTTCCAGTAAACACAAGCAAAGAAATGATAATACTTCAAATACTTGGAGTATCACCTCTATTAATGGAAGGGCCTGGAGGAACCAATACATATCGTAGAGGCAATCCTACAAAAAGTACTTCATCCTATAAGTCTGAGATTTTTTGTTTTCAGCTGCTTCTACAAGCACCCAGGTATTCCAAAGAAAATTGTGAAGCTTTCAAAAGTAGCTGGGAGCAACAGGAAGCTGCATTTTGTACCAGCTGACATCATCCTTATAAATTGTGATTCCAAGAGGAGGTGAAGAAGTGATTCCCTGGTGAACCTTTGGCAGTCAAAGAAACTACCAACCTCACTTTTTCTAGGAGGGCACTTAAGAGAAAAAATTAGTATGTTTGGGAGCAAAGTTACTCAGAATGCAAGTGGTCTCACCTAAATTTTGGTCTCACCTAAGAATTAAACACCTGATCTAAAGCCATTAGCTATGCTACCCCTATAATGGAGAAAGGTAAAATTAATCACTTTAAAAACTGGGGTGGGATGAATCTCCTGGGGGACTTTTCTTCACTTAAAAGGGACTCTTAGTGAATTAAAAGTTCTTTACACCTGACATCAGGTACAGTTAATTTGCTCCTTTAAAACTGAATAGCACTTCTAGAGGAAGAGAAAGTCAAGTGAGCAGTAGAGTAAGCTCACAGATCAAGTACCAGAAAACCCAAATGAAGGCAATAAGCTGAAGAAAATGAAGAAAAACCACATCAACCACAGAAGTGATGAACTCCTACAGGTATTTAGCTAAATTTCTAGCTGCCTGGAAAACATACCAGTGCAGGAGTATTGTGTGTGCATGAGATAACACTTGAAATATTTTAACTACTTTCAGCAGGAACTGCACAGAGATAAAAAACACAGTAGATAATGTAAGGCTGTATTATAACACACTGTTTCAACTATCTTCTATCCAAAAGCAGCTCTTGAAGAAACATAAATACAATACTTATTGTCACTGAAACTTACACTTGCCAGACCTCTGTCACATAATTTTAAAATGCAAAAACCTTTCAATAATGAAAGAAAACAAGATTTTTGCATTCAAATTATTAAAACTTTCAGAAGTTTATTTATTTATTTATTTGCATCCAATGCCTTTTCTTTCAACCCATTAAAATAAAAGATGACTGCAGAATATGAAAATTAGCCTATTGAATTTTATTATATAAATTGGATATGTCACTCACCAGTTTTTTAATCTAAATGCATTATTTTCTCCTGGCTAAGTTGCATTTCAAGTTTTTTCTTCACAAGGCTTCACTGAATCTCTGAAAGACTCAGTTCTGTCTTTTCATTCAATAAACTGGAAAAGCAGAAGCATTAAACAGGAGAATTCAGACACTGATATACTGGATTTTTTTTATTTTAAAAAGGTCACTAAAATTGAAAAGATAGGAAAAATTGAGATTTTTCTGTCTATTTTAGACTGTTTGGGATATTTTATTAATGTTAACTTTAATCTCAATGTATTAAATTCTGAATAATTGTGTAAAGGATTACAGAAAAGTAAGAAGAATTCTTTGCAACACAAGATTATAAGAAAGTAATAAAAATCATCCCCTGGGATATCCATTGGAATGCCTGACCTGTTTGAAGTTATAACCAAGTTATCTCTTCAAATGTAGTAATATTAATGAATCTCATACTGTTCAAGAAACTGAAAAGAATCATCAGTTTGGTTTGGGGGTGTAAAGAAAAAGATCTTTTAGTAGCAGCACCTAGTTTTCAACAATTCAGCAGTGTTCACAAATCTGACCATTTATTATAAAGCAGCACTCACTGACATATGTTTTATTCCCTAAGGGCTTTGATCAAGTCTAGTTCCACTATGCTTCTGAACATGACTGGGAACTCCAGTTGAGCAGCACAAGCCTTAAGCAAAAATACAGACCATAAGCCTTACACAAAAATACAGTTTTCCTCCCTCTTATGAAAAGGCTCCAAAAGTAAGAAATGGATCTTTAAACTAATGACAAATAACATTTGCTAGTTTATGCATTTGCCTGTTTTTATTTTTTAAAAAAATTAAAAATTAAAATAAAATTATTCATATGCTATTTACCAAAACCCATTAATCCCTGTAGTTTCTAATAGAAAGCTCCTAACTCTAAATTAAATGAATTTTACTTTTTCACTGAAGATGCTTTCCACCATATCATCATATCAATAAGACAAGAACATTTATCTATAAATAAGCAATAAGGAAAACAATTTAATTCCAAAATGAAGGATGGCTCATAAGCAGCTTTCGGCAATTCTTTCCCTTTGAGCCATATAACCTACAAAAACCAGCGAACATAGGTTGATGTTACTATGTTACAAATGCATGCAATTACATACTTTTACTTACCTAAGAGAAGCATATTCAGCTTCCTGTCAACTCACTCAGTTTCAGAATTGAGTACTTTTCTTGTCAATCTTTTCATCTCAGTTTCTAGAGAATCAATGGTGTTTTTCATCAGTGCCACTTTAGACAGCCATTCTAACTGTTCACTATCTAACTATAAATATAATCAAACATTAACAGCTGAGGGGAAAAAAAAAAGCTGATCTATAGAATTTATTTCAATTTTTACTCTGTTTTTAGCACAAATCTTTTGCTGAAGAAAAAATGTCCAAGCATCTCATTTACTCAAGGCCTGACTCAGTTTACTGAAGATAGTTGGCAAAGACCTGAAATGTGCCTTTCACTTCTTTTGAAGGTAAATCAATTTCCCATCTTTTAGATCTCTGGGAATATTTTCATTTATTCATGTAAATTTTTGGTTGGCAATTATGCCTAAGGGCAAAAATGTTTGCCATTGATCAACATTAAAAGTTTTCAGTGCAAAATAACATAGAAGAAAACATTATTATGAGTGTATGAAGGGAGAAATCATTGTTTGGAACACAACATGACCAATAATGGCTTTAGGCCTCTATTAAATTACATGCCTATGCCAATAACCAGGTAGAGAAATTACTGTAAAACACTTGCATAAAGCACTATGTAACCAAGTTACCACCATGAGGACTTCAGATCTGTACTAAAACAAATAACAGATCCAAAGCCTCTTGCACAGATTCCAGCAAAGATGGTTTGAAATCTTCAGTCTAAAGAAACATCTATCTTTTTATTAAAATACTTACACTTAACATTCAAAGGACTGTCCTTTCTAAATTATTTGAAACACATCTTTTAAAGTACAAAAATTCTCACCCCACCCCTCTCCTCCTTTACCAAATTTTTCAGTACTAATTTCTGTGTTACTATACTCAAAGGTCAGGCCTCTAAAGAGCAAGTCAGTAAGCCTCTGGTATAAAGTAGCTTCTTCAATACTAGTGCCATCAATTTCATGTTAATGTATTGCCCTTAAAGGGTACAGAAAGAACTGAAGAAATAAGATGATGAACCTAAAACAGGGCTCCCAAATCTCACTACACATCATATGTAGGCGTGTGATTAAAGTTAATTTACTACTCAGAGCTATTTCAGCCTACATTGTATTCTTCATATCAGATGCACTCCATTTAATATTATAAACTGTGGTATTATATTTATAAGCTTGGCAGGATTTTAGAAGGCTGAGGCAGAAAAAGAAGATAAACCAGAATTTATAACCATAAGATCTAGAAGATATACTGCAGAAATCAATGTTAATTTATTTTAAAATCAAGTTCTACCAAGACAGTAAGTAAATTTAAGATTTATATTCATTATATTAATGTTTCCATTTTCTATTTTAGTGCCATTTGTTTGCAAACAATTGCACACACAAGTAACTTAAACCATATTAAATATGACTTGCCAGAAGAAAGCAATTACATTTAGCTTTGAAGCATCAGGTCTTAGTAATATACAGTCATAAGATAATTCACATTTGAATGGACTCCAGGTCTCTAGTCTTAACTAGAGACTAGGCCAGCTCTAAGGTCAGGCTGCTCAGGGCTTTGTCCAGTCCAGATTTGAAAATCTCCAAGAGTGGGGACTGCTCAGCTGCCCTCATGGGAAGCAAGTATTTCCTTGTATTCAGCCTGAACCCTTCTAGTTTCAATGGAGGCCCATTGAACCCTTCTAGTTTCAATGGAGGCCCATTGTTGCTCATCTTTCCACCAAGCACTGCAGTAAAAAGCATGTTTATGATTTCTTGATGTCATACCTACTGGCAGGTAAGACTTACCTCCCTCTTAAGCCACTTCTAGTCCAGGTGGAACAAGCCTATCCTCACCTGGATATAAGATCACTGTGGGTAATACTGTCAAAGCTTGGTACAGTCTTAAAATCACAGAATCACAGAATGGTTTAAGTTGGAAGAGACTTTAAAGACCATATTGTTCCACACCCGCTGCAATGGACAGGGACACCTTCCATCACATCAGGTTGCTGAGTGCTCCCTCCAGACTGGTCTTGAACACTTCTAGGGATGGGGCATCCACAACTTCTCTAGGCAACCTGTTCCAGGGCCTCACAACCCTCACAGTCACAAATTTCTAACTTGTATCTAATCTAAACCTGTTGTCTTCCAGTTTAAAACCATTCCCCCTCTCCCTGCCACTACATGTTCATGTGAAAACTCCCTCTCCAGCTCTCTTGCTGACCCCCTTTAGGTACAGGAAGGTACCAAAACATGCCCCCAAAGTCTTCCCTTCTCCAGGCTGAACAACCCAAACTCTCTCAGCCTGTCTCTGTAGGAGAGGTGCTCCAGCCACTCTGATCATCTTCATGGCCTCCTCTGGACTTACTCCAACAGGTCCATGTAATTAATATGTTGGAGACCCCAGAGCTGGACACAGTTCTCCAGGTGGTGCCTTACCAGAGCAGAGTAGAGGGGAAAGAGTCTTGGTATATAACATCCACTGCTCTCAGCCTGTTGTTTCCTGATAGCAGTCTGGCTGGTGCTGCAGGATTAAACAGGAACATCACCTGTATTATATTTACAATTCCATAAATAACTATTTTCCCTTACACTGTGAATAGTCACTTAAAGCTCTTCAGTTCTCTGTTCCAAATGAGCCTTTTCATTAAACACACTTTCTTGGGAAATCTGTATCAAATAACAGCAAATATAAAACATGTCTCAACTCACCACAGACTTGTAAAGCAATTAATTCTCAGGACCAGAAGAGAAATTCTTAGCAAATTTAATTACACTGCTAGGTAGTTTTCACATTTAAATAACCTGTGGGGTGGAGCTGAGGTGGGATGGAACAGAATCAAACCTGTGACTGCTCCCTGAGGCTATCACATTCTGTAGTCATCCTTTGGAAATCTGACAGTGCTGTGTCCCTTTCTAGCTCCACGTGTCTTAATACAGCTTGAGCTGTCACAGGAGTGATGCTTTTAGGAGTCCTGGGGCATTTTATAACTTCATGACAAAGCTGGGAAATCTCTTCCTGTGCCTGTTTTTAAAACCAGTAGAATAACAGAAACATGGAATAGATAATCAATATATTACTAGGTCCTGTGGCTGGTAATGTAGAGTATCCCAGAAACTGTGTAATATTGAAGATGAAGTAATCATTTGTGCACATGTTCTTTGATTCAGGAAAGCATTTTTAACTCAAGACAGCACTTACAAACTTGTATTGAACTGACAGATTCAAATCACAGAATTTCCATAACTTTTTAAAAAATATTTTTTAAACAAATACTTTGCATTCTTTCTTTTTTCTTTCATACAAAGCCAAAAATATATCTTTTTCTTGCACATTACCTTGTTATTTCAATTAATCACACAAATATAAATAAAATTACTTGTTCATAAAGACTAAGAACTTTGTCTCTCTCAGCTGTTAAAACTTTGAAGTTACCCTGAATGTCTGCCATGACATTCATTTATTTTCCATGTCGACTCAAGTTCTTCACATTCTCTCAATATTTTCAAGACTTCTGGATCAGAAACCACTCCCTTAAAGAATATGGTGATACAGTGTAAAAGTAGAGAAACAAAACTTGAAACACTTTCTTATTATATCTGGTTTGAAAACTTCTATTATTGGCCCATTCCCATCTTATGCATCCTTCTGTTTACAATCAACTAGTTTTTCTTCCTGGTAGTTATAGCTTTAGTAGTTTAACATAAGATATGTTCTAAAAAATATATTCCTCCTCTTCCAAAGTGACTTTCCAAGCTCACCTGAATGGATGATTTTTTTTTAATGCTGCCACAAGT
This sequence comes from Urocynchramus pylzowi, assembly GCA_013397555.1. NCBI lineage: Eukaryota > Metazoa > Chordata > Aves > Passeriformes > Fringillidae > Urocynchramus > Urocynchramus pylzowi. Next base: position 1,251,232 of record VZRH01002146.1, read on the forward strand.
AGAGGTTTACTTAGGACTTGAGAATGTGTTTCTTAATACCTTCAACAAATTCTCAGTCTCACATTTATAGCAGTCTCTGTCCTTTTCCAGTGACTAAATAAAGGCATCAAGACTTGAAGGTGATCCCCTTGCTTTATTTCATATTCTCTTTGTAACATAACCTGCATTAGCATAAATGAGACAATGCATACACTGAAATAAAACTTTTGCAATTATTGATACTTCAATGTAAAATGGATAAATATACTCTTCAAAATGAAGATGAAACAGATATCTAATTAAAATAAATATCCATATAAAGCTTCAAAGTAACTTCTGAATGTCTGTATTTTTTTCTTTTTTGTTATATTGCAAATATGCCTGAATGTTCTTCTAATGTATCTAACAAGAAAGAAAGGGACATAAAAGCTACATGTTAATTAACTTAAAATATATCTGTTCAGAACTAAGGGTAGATTTGTACTGGAATATCTAATGAATTTTTAAATATTATATAAATTAGGCCACCATATTTGTTTAAGGTCCATGAAAGGTGAATTTTTGCAATGGAAATAAAGTAATGCAAAAGTAAGTATTGTTGAAATCCAGAAAGCCATGTGAGAGCCTAAAACAGATTCTGAAGATAAACTGCAATTCTGAAATTCAAAATTGCACATCAAATCCCATTTGTTTAATAGTAAACTAATGTAATTTTGAGTCACTATAGAGTAATTTCTAGAAAGTGATTCCTACAATCGATTTTGGCATCCATACTAAAATTAATCATGTCCTAGGAGTACCTCTGATGATAAAAACAGCCTAGATATCTATTACAGTCATCATCACTGTTGAGATATCATGTAGATGAGGTGAATCCCATCCTAATATACTCTTCTCTCTGGAAGAGGCACTCCGTTTCTGCAGTTATATGCATTTCCCTAGTTCTAGAGAAGGGAACAGATCAGAGCAATCAAGCAACTGGCACCTTCAGTACCTCACTGAAGACTGAGGACTCAAATTTACACACAGAATTTACACACAGTATTTGCTCACTCACAATACTGCTTTTATCAACTAGTGAAAGAGCACATTTTGGAAAACATGATCATATTTATATATTCTAAAATATATTCTTATACTACACTTGCCATATAGTGGTAAGAATTTACTGCTGTGACACATTTCACCACTGATTTGAAAAGAAATATGGAAGACCCAGGGAAATACAGGCCAGTAACTCTTGCCTTGGTACCTGTCAAGATCATGGAGCAGATCCCCCTGGAAACTATCCTATGGCACATGGAAAATAAGGAGGTAATTAGTGGCAGTCAACATGATTTCACCATGACAAATCATGCCTGACAAATTTGGTGGCCTTCTACAAGGGGTTTACAGCAGTGGTGTAAAGTAAGTGGTGAGGAAAAAGCACCCGCTATCATCTACCTGGGCTTGTGCAAGGCGTTTGACACTGTCCTGCTCAACGTCCTTGTCTCTAATCAGGAGAGACATGGACTTCACAGATGGACCTTTCTGTGGATAAAGAATTACATGGATGGTTGCACTCAAACTAGCCAATGACTCAATGTCCAGGTGGAGNGGGGTTTACAGCAGTGGTGTAAAGTAAGTGGTGAGGAAAAAGCACCCGCTATCATCTACCTGGGCTTGTGCAAGGCGTTTGACACTGTCCTGCTCAACGTCCTTGTCTCTAATCAGGAGAGACATGGACTTCACAGATGGCCCTTTCTGTGGATAAAGAATTACATGGATGGTTGCACTCAAACTAGCCAATGACTCAATGTCCAGGTGGAGACCAGTGGCGCTCTTCATTCTTCCAATGGTTGATATTGGGCTGGTGCTGTTTAACAACTGTCAGTGACATGGACATAAGTTGGGAGGAGAATGGATGGAGAGCAGCCCTGGGGAGAAGGACTATGGGGTGCTGGTGGACAAGAAGCTCACCATGAGCTGGCAATGTGGCCTTGCAGACCAGAAGGCCAACCACATCCTGGGCTGCAGCAAAGAGGTGTGCCCAGCAGGGTGAAGGAGGTGACACTCCCTCTCTACTCTGCCCTCATGAGACCCCACCTGGAGTGCTGCATCCAGCTCTGGAGTCCCCAGGTCAAGAAAGACACTGATCTGTTTGAGCCAGTCCAGAGGAGGCCACTAAGCTGATCAGTGGGCTGGAGCACCTCTCCTATGAAGACAGGCTGAGAGAGCTGGGGTTGTTCAGCTTGAAGAAGATAAGGCTCCAGGGAGACTCCAGTACCTAAATGGAACTTACAAGAAGGCTGGAGAGAACTTTTCACTAGGGAATGCAGTGATAGGACAAGGGGGAATGACCTTAAGCTGAAGGAGGGAAGGTTTAAATTAGATAATAGGGAGGAATTGTATATTTTCAAGAAGAATTCACTTCTTCAGAGGGTGATGAGGCACTGGAAGAGATTGCCTAAAAGGGCTGTGGAGTCCCCACATCTGGAGGTGCTCAATATTAGGCTGGATGGAGCTCTGAGCAACCTGGTCTAGTGGAAGGTGTCCCTGTCCATGAAAGGGGAGTTGGAACTAGGTGGCCTTTAAGGTCCTTTCCAACACAAAGTATTCTATGACTCTGNTTTCCCCAACACAAAGTATTCTATGACTGATTTCCTTGAGGCAGGAGTTCTGTAGGACAGAAGCCTAGCAGTTTCTGTGACGGACATACTGACTTCTGGCTCAGTACCAGCACAACTCAGTACCTAAATAGCTTTCTATAAAGCATGCCATCTCAGCACTTTTATTTTCTTTACTCTAGCTGTCCAAGATGATCATAATATCTGTTGTCCTTACAGGTGTATATGACTGAAATTCTATAGGCAAAACAAAATGAGAGGTTAAAAATATTCCTAAAAATAATGTTTAAAAAGATAAACCCCTTTTCCCATTAATGCTGATATAAATATTTATGACCACTGCTTTCATAGAAATTTTAATTATTTCTCTACTTGGTTTCATCTTGGGAGGTTTTTGAATAACTCTTATCTATAAAAATTCAGCTTTCTCAATCAGGTTTATGATGTAAAGCGCAGTTTCTCAATAAATATTACTAAAATCAAGGAAGGGTGCTCATATTTATTTATGATTTTAAGTACAAATGAATACTGAGTGACCAGTTGCTGCTACATCTTTTTGAAGAGCTTTTCTATTGGGGGAGGGAGTTAAGCCAAGCTTCTCTTCAAGTGACACAACACCCTCTCCACACCTTGACAGATAAAAAGATTACTTCCTCAAATAATAGTTAAATTCTTCACAGTTATTTGGGGACAGAAACAGGAGGATGGATCATACTCAGACACATGAAATATTACCATTCATTGTTGTTTTGAGTGAAATTCTTTACAAGAATTCCTTTAAAGCACCTTTAACCCAAACCTCCCAGGCCCCCACATGGAGCATAGACCTTGCCTGTGATGAATGCAAAAACCTCAGCAAAAGGCAGGGAAAGGCAGCATGAGCAATGCTTACAGGTCACAAGATTTCAGAGACAAAGCCAAGCAGCCAAGTCTTGTCAGTTCAGCCCCAGGAGAGAGATGGGTACTCTGAAACTGCCACAGCTGATCAGGCGGGACTGACAGTGAACTCAAGGAGCTCAGCTGAACACCTCTACTCCAATTAGGCTCATCTCTTCCAGAAACTAATATCCAAGGAGACACTTGCACAGACGAAAACTCCAGCAATTGCCACACAATCTCCCAGGCCTGACAAGAACAAAGCAAGTGTTAGATAAGACTGACTTAATCTTGTGAAAATAACTTCCTTTAATTAAGCCTTATCTTCTGTCCAAAACCCATCTAATTTATGTATCTATTTGTAAGACTATGTGCCAGTTGTATCATCCAGAATAAATATTATTCTGTGCGCTATACTTGTTCCTTGACAGTGTCAAACATAGCTTCACATATATGATAAACTCCAGTCTGAACTCACTCCTGATTTTTAATGCCAGGACTAACATATTACTGGTTTACAAACATCATCAGAGTATTACAAGGCTAATTAAGCTTTTCTTTATTCCACCAACAAAATCGTTTCAGAGAAATTACTTCTCATGTTTTCTTATATACCAAGATATAAGAAACTCCAAGATAGGAGTTCTTATTTACAGTACCTCTGGCTGCACGTATCTTCTTCTTGGAATAGCACAGACAGGGACAGACTGGTGCCTTTGAAGAAAGTGATGCAAAAACGGTAAGGATGCCTTGTGAACCCTGTGACTCCTATCGCCTGCTCATGGCAAGGTATAAACAGCCTTTGTAAGAGGCTGCTTTAGGTAGTCCCAAAGTCAAGCAGAGAAACCAGACAAACCATCCTCTCTTCACTGCTAGCCACTAGCACAGGTTTTATATTCTGGAGACACTGCAGGGTGAGTAACGGGGTTTTTTGGCAAGCAGCCACTATTAAGCACTCATGGATACAACTCGCCTTTTCAGACATTAGGAATGAGTAACACCTCAGACATACAATCCCCACCTAAAGCCAGAAAAGAAATTGGAAGATTTTAATTTCCAGAAGTAAAGCTAGAGAAGAAAGTATTTTTCTTTTCCCTTTCCCCATCCTGGATTCTTGTAAACCTAACTTTCAGATTTTGGCATGGTAGAAGTGAAGATTCTGTATTATCATGTTTATCTCCAAAAGAAATGTGAAAAGGGCATCTCATGTTTTCACAACTTTAACAAAAGTATTCTTCATGAAAACTCATTTTAGGAGTGAAATGATAGATTTTTAATTGGTTTTGTTCTGGTATGTGTAAGGTATCCTCTAAGGGACATATGGTGAGTTATTTCTTATATCTTAATGCTTGTTAATGTTGTGCAGAGCAGTTGCACTGCTTTTAGAATATCAAACAATGCTTTGTTGATCAAAAAAGAAATTAAATTAATATACAGGATTGTTTTCAAAAGTGAAAATAATAATTGGTGTATTTTACAGATATGTGATTTATACAGTAGTAGTTGGAACATAAAAAAATTTAAACATCTAATAAATCATGGTGTGCATTTATAAATTTATACTTCTTGCTTATTGTCAGAACATTTCTAATTATCTCACTGGATTTGTCTTCAACAATAGGAAGGCATTTATTGTTGCATGTGTATTTCATCCTTCAGCTTATCAGAAACAGACCCATGACATTTTTATCTGTCCACCTAGTATTCTGTACACTTTAAATTTTTTAGCAAATTATGGTTCTAACTATGAAAACAGTTTTTGACTAGAAAAACACAGACTGCAACATCTCACAGTAGGTTTTTAGGGACACCCTGTGGCAAAATGACACACTGCAAACGTTCAAGAATCAAGTGCCAAAATGGAGACCAGTAGTCCTACATTTCTTGAGGGGTTTCAATAACATCAGTTGTCTCACACGACACATTTCCATGCTTCTGACCAGTGCTAGAATGCATGGGTTCGCATTTGTATTTTCTCAACTGCCTTCAACACTGATTTCCAGCACCTTTTTATGGACAAAAACCAAATGCTTTTTACCTTTTATTACCTGTGCATTAAAGAATAGTTTCATTCCAGTGAAAAATTATTACCAGTCTAATTCAGCAAAAAGTTATGTCCATTCAAAATTGCTTTTAAAAATTCCTTTTTTTTTTTTTTTTTAATGGCATGCACATCACATCAAGCTCCTTTTAGAGTCTGTTTCTCTTACTAATCACCACCAGCACACATTGTGATGGTTTCTTACTTGCCCTACTACACCCACACAGTTCTTTTCAGGCAGAATGGAAGACAAAGGCATGTAATGTACCTTTTAGAAATACACATCCACAAACAAGAGAAATACAGCACATATTTGCCCATAGGGATACTACTATGGATAAAAAAACTTCAGCTAGCACTGAACATTGTCCCACGGTGTAAGCTTAAGCACAGACAATAGCTTTTGACTAAGAATTGTAGCTAAGGTCTGGTAGACTTTAAGAATGGCTTAAATGCAAATCCGAAGACAATCTGCTGCCGGCAATAGGTCTAGTCTTTGATCACTTTCCAGCTTGTTAATGAATTATGCTATTGACATTTAGCTTCCATATCTTCATGAGCACTATAGAGTGTATTTCACAAGTCTCTGCATTTGCATCAACTCTGTCTCCTTTTGAACTCATAAAAGCTTCTAGCATCCAGAATATCCTGCAGAGATGAACTGCACATCTGAGTCTTCCAAGAAAAATCATCCATTTTATGCATTGTGTACCGGCCTCTTGTTGCCCTGTAAATATTGTGGGAAATGCCCAAAAGTATCTGAAGTGAAGGTGTGAAGAGGATGAAGTCAGGCTCTTGGAAGTGCCAAATAATAGGATGAGAAGCAACAGCCAGAAATTGATACACAGGAAATTCTACTGGAACATGAGGAAGACTTTTTCTGTGCAGGTGACCGAGCACTGGAACAGGTAGCCCAGAGAGGGTGTGGAGTTTCCCTCACTGGGGATATTCAAGAACGGCCTGGACATAATCCTGTGCCAAGTGCTCTGGGATGACCCTGCTTGAGCAGCAGGTTGGACCAGATGTCCCACTGTGGTCCCCTCCAACCCGACCGGCTCTGTGATTCTGTGGCCAGGTCATTGTCGCTGTCCCCAGCTCCCTCCCCCGCCCAGTGCCGTGGCTGCGCTGGGACAGGCGGGACGCGGCGCTCACCGAGCACCAGGCCGCGCTCGCAGCCGGCCGCCCTCAGCCCTCCCCGCCGCCGCCGCC